>JAACJT020000115.1:54755-110945 GCA_009936485.2 Gymnarchus niloticus | reverse complement strand
TACTGAGATTCGTCTATAGGCTGAACTCGCTTCTGACTCCACCGCTTACCTTGATGATGATCTTGGTACTGAGATTCGTCTATAGGCTGAACTCGCTTCTGACTCCACCGCTTACCTTGATGATGATCTTGGTACTGAGATTCATTTATAGGCCAACCATGCGGTTAGATTTTAAACAATCCAACAGTCTTCAATTATTTGATTAACAGTACATTAAAACTTCATATAACATTACGTCATAGTTAACTTTATGTTCTGAGTGAACTAAGAAATAACAGTTTAAATAGAATAGTTGTACTTTATTCATTTTTGTAGGAAATTTGGATATTTTTCACATACTCTGTCTTGTTCTTCATGTGATATACTCTCTCCGGTGTTGGTGTAATTTATTGGGAAATAAAGTGTTCCCAAACTACTGGCTTAATTCAGTGATGTGGGAGGATCTTTAAGCTCTCACTTTGCCATAATGACTGAATGTAACCAACTCACAGCCACAATTGTCATTAAGCATAACATTTTCAATGTTGGATGTCTAGTTGTGAGTTTATGTATTCATTCATTTCATTGTGCGTTCTGAATCGAAAATTATGTAACCAAACTGCACACAACAAATATTTGTACCATTTCAGCTCTGGCATTTAATATTGTTTCAGCTGTCTTCTGGTTTTATAATAGCATATGAATCTCTGTATTTTAATCAGTGTATCAAAATAAATTGGGCCCAAACTGTTTGTGTGTGCTGTGTATCATTTCAGACCTTCTTGGATGCGTTCAATGCACAGTGCCCAGCACTTTCTTGGATAATGTAATTAGCTGAATCATCTTTTGGCCTGGAGTGACTGGACCTGCTTGTCACCCTGGAAATCATCCCGTCTGAAGCCCTCTGTATCCAAGCAGGACAGACCTTCGTTTCCCTTGGAACGCCCAGCTTGTGTTATTTCATGCAATGATATGCTCTTGTTCAGCAAGTTATTGAATCCATTTTCCTTACCTTTGGGTGGTTTCATTCCTTGTCGATGGTTGACGAGCCAAAGAACCTAAACCATCTTGATTGTTAAATTTACTTGTAGAAAACTGTTTGGTTGAGTAATATATTTATTGATTTGTTGCCTCTTTGGATAACTGGTTAAATACTTGAATGATACAATCTCATATCAATGGCTGCATGGTAAGATTACAATTCTGTTAATTCACTATGAAATTATTATTATTAACGTCTGTGTTCATTTTATATGTAAATATGTCTTTTTTTGTTAAAATTATAATTTTTTTTATACCCAGATAACTTGGTAGACATTGCCCCTTCGAATGGAGTCAGTCTCGCTTTTACACTAAGAACCTGAATATTCTTCTCCATGTCTTTAACTTTGCAGATGACACACCTGAAAAATCTGTTACATTTTCTGATTAGAGAGGTTCCTTGAATTGGGAAGCGACAAGTCAATGAAAAATCAATTAGATGAAAGCTGAAGGGAACTGAGTCCAAGCCAAAAATGCACACAAAGGGCTAGACCATGTACGGACATATGCATTACAGTAAATGCCTGCAATAGGCAGAGGAGAGCGGTGCCAATGTTCTGCTGAAGGTGTTTACGCATGGGGACATCGTCATCATCTGGGAATATGGGAAAATGATGCAGGAGCAGTGTTTACACCACAGGGTGCACCTGGTCATTTAAAATGGCCTGTTGTTCCATGGCCATTATACAGCCATGCAGAGCAATCATGGGCCTTAACGACTCCCACAGGATGACTGCAGATACTGTGACAGATTGTGCACATTGTGGGCTGAAGGCACCCTTTAGTTTTCTCCAAACATAAACCCACCTAAACATAAAATATCAGACTGTGTAACTTCTTCCCATAGTTCAGTGGTCCAGGTTTTCCCCTCTTTATACGAAGACATACGTCTTTGTGCATTAGCCTTGGATACGCATGATTTCTGAGAGGACTCACAATGTTCGATGTTTGTGGACGTGGCTCCTGTGCTTATTTTTGAGGCCACACTGTCGTGGAGTTCGGCAACTCGCTTGTTATGCGTCCCGATCCGTGTTGGTGAGCTTCGGTTTAGATTACAACCATTGTTCCTCTTTGCTGATGCAGGTTGTCTGTGTTTGACATCATGCTGTCATGGTTTTCAAGACTCTCCACCGTCGCACAGTCAATAATTTTGCAGCAGTTGTGGCCAACGCACTGCGATTCAGGCAGCGACTATTTGGTGTCTTTGAAACTTTGTTAGTTTACCCAAGTTGCTTTGATTAAAAAGTGATGACTGTCAGACCTCCTTTATAGCTGACATTTGCTGCTAATTGGAATTCAAGCTAATGTGACTCTCCTTTGTAGCTGCATAGTCATTTTCGTTTAGTTACTTCAAAGGTAAAGTTGAGAGGGGACATGCAGGTGGTTGGTGTGACAGAGCGGGATGTGGAGGACAGGAGGAGATGGTGAAGGTTGATCCGCTGTGGCGACCTCTGACAGGAGCAGCCGAAAGAGGATGATGATGACTTCAAAGGTAAAGTCTGGCATTTCTACAACTTTGTCCATTTGCTGTATTTTGCAGATAACAATTTTATGTACTTTTCATTCGTTTCTGGAAAAAATAAAATCCTGCATTTAAGAGTGAAAAGAATGTGGTCCAACTATAATATTCTACATCTAGGTAATGGTTTTATATACCTGGGTCAGGTTAAGGCTTATATTCAATGGGAGTGAAAAGTACCATTGAATCACACCTCAGTGGCAGCCCACTGTATAAACAGCTGTATGACTGCTGATTAAACTATAGTCATCTGGAAGATAGACACTGTGTAATGTGTTTTTTCATACACAACGATGGGGATTTGCATTCACTTCTGTACTTTTTTTATGAGGAGATGACGGTATTTACATAGACACGACAAAGGTTTCCGGTTCAGTCTGTGTCCTCCATGGTTCAGTGTTCAAAAATCCCTCGCAAAATTGCAGGCCTCTATCAAGCATCTCCACCAATAAACATGGAGGTAGCTGAAATGTACGTATGCACTGCTTGTCAACGTTATCATGTGTGGATAAATAAAGATAAAAACATATTGATGCACATTGTGAAATCACAAAATCAGAGTGTGAAATCAAGGAAGGGCCAGCTAAAATAAATAAATCTATCTGTGAATACCTGGCATGGCGTGGGCTTTCCTGTGAGGAGGGAGAGCTTTTCCAGGGAAGCGACGAGGGTTCATTTATAAAGCCTTAGCATATACATATCTGACTGTGAATAGCTCCTGGCTGCCGCAGGCTCGGCAGCTCACGTACGAACACTCATTACTGGTCCCGGTTTGATAACCCTTTCCCGGTCTCATCACCATGGTGAAATATGTGTAAATTCAAAGGCCTTTCGGCATCCTAAATATATTACAGAGCCATTACCTTGCCATTTACACTATATTTGTAATTATGCCATAATAAAATGTCAAAGGTATTAAAAAACACAAGCCAATAAAAAATAAATACTAAATTTGAAGAAGGGTGACAGCATTGTAAATAAATAGAATAATGTTTTCAGGTGTAAGGATTTATTGCATATTATTGTGTGCCTTACAAGCATGGAAGAGTGAAGGTGAGAGGTGATGTTTTGATGCGAATCAGTGCAATGATGACAAGTGATATTTACTAGGGGATATAGACGCAAGTCGACAGTCGAACACAAGCAGAAGTTTGAGAAAACTAGTCAATCCAAACATAGGTATCATGGTCAAAATCCAAAAGTCGTACTCCTCTGAAGCTGGTTCAAAAGTCACTAAAGCAAAGAGGGTTAATACAGTAATGGCAATTAATGCAAAACACAGAACCAAGAGACGAGAAGCCAAAAGGACACGTGCAAAGTCGTAAACAGAAATGGGAACAGGTACTGTGAGTAACGCTCAATACCTGGCGGAGAAGAACGAGAACTACTGGGCCAGCCTAGCAGTAATCAAAGAGGTCACGGTGTGTCCACGCTCCCGGGAAGCCGGCTGGCTGTGGAAGTGACAGTTGTTTTACATATCTGGGGTTTCCGAGGTGTGCATGAAATTCCCAGTGTCTGTGATCCAGACGCGTCAGCCTTCACGAAGCCCAACTGAGGATTTTATTGCAGTTATCAAGATAGAACCAGCAGGCTGGACCATTTATCAAGCAATATTCCGTGCATAAATTATTCACCAATTGCCACGAATACCATCAAATATTCAGTTATCTGAAAGACTCAGATCAGACGTGGTGAGGGTAATGCAATAATACATTAGTCTAAAGGTTTAACCAATACAGGTATCAAATGTGTAGGTACCCCTCACATCCTCTCCCATTCTGGAGGCTGCAGCATCTACACAAACTTAAAAGGCATTACCGTGGGTCTGTGTGGTCTGTCTGCCTGGGAAGCTTTTCTCTTATTAACCAGAGCAGGCTCACAGCATTCGCGGAGACTGCACACACCCTGATGGGTGAAGGTCATTACCATGACAACAGGGGAAAGCGAAGATACGGAATGGTGGTGGTCCGCTAACTTGATTATGGATCACTTGTTAGTTCAATTGATCAATCCGGGCCCATGTTTCAGTAGAAAGGGGTGACGAGTTTACCCATGCCTGTCCCACTCCATCTTGTTGGCAACAAACGGCAACAAGGAACATAGAGGTGGGCTTGGATTGGTCATGTAGATCTACTTAATTCCGTCTCTAATTGGCTTGAGTTCTGTGATCAGCACTGAAACCACATAAAATTCAGGCTGTGACACTGATATGGAACGTTCAGTATCCTAAAGCGGCATTCACCACTTGCCATGTTATTTTCCCATCTTTTCATGTGGCTCTGTGGGATTTTTTACAGCAATAAATGAGGTTAAAAATAATCTCCAATGGTCAAGCAGCTTTTATAAAAGCTGCCTCAGTTCACACCTAAGCAGCAAGCGTTTCGATCCAAGGAAAACGTCACGATAGTAGCCTCTCTTGTCGTATCCGCTAGAGAGCACTTACGTCAAATATAGTTTAAAGTCTATTTCCTGAAGGTCACTTGAACAAACTCATGCATCATTAACTGGGCTCGAATCACTAACCATAGTAAATTCACTCCACCTATTAGTCGCTGAATTATTATATGATGAAATCTTCAGAGATGGATTTTACCATAACTTACCGTTTATTGTTATAGTGGCACAATTCATTTTCTTTGCATGGTCTAGTGTTGACATGGCAGTTAACCTCGGACCCCCGAGGGATTCTTTACTTTTCACTGAGGTGTCTTCGTTTCCTCTCCGCCATTCTACCTTGGCTTTTTCTGTTCTCTTTTCTTTTTTGTATAGTCTCCCATTTAGCGTCTCTGAACCTATCGATGTATGGACACACACTCCCATTAAGCGCTGTGAGATGACCGCGTCCTGAGATCTAAAGATAGATTTAACTGACATACGTATATACACAATTCAGAACATTCCAATTGGTGTGATGCGGCACATATTCATATTGGCGCATTGCTCTGGACGAGACATCCGGTTCCATGAATATGATGCCAATGTAAATGGGCCAATGCATAAACACCCTTCATATACACTCCTCACCCAGTGTGCCCCAGGGTGCATGTCTGCCCCCCTGCTACCTAAATCAGACAAGATATGAATCGATTATCCATCAAATAAATACGATTGCATCCAGTAAGCCATTAGAGAACACGCATTAAACCATGTCTGTATTTACGCTGCCAGCCACCTTATTGGAACATGTAAACATGTAATTTGGGGGTATAGCGCCACCTGTGAGGTCCAGCCTTAAATTTTGGTCTGAGCAGGGATGCAGGAGAAAATCTGGGGCTGGTGCTCCTATTGTGAGATGTAGGGAAGGTGTGGATGTTTCAGGGGGGAGAGGGATGTCAGGGAGCAGCTCCCTCGCTCACTGGTAATTATATGAAGCCAGTTTGCACAGAACAGGGAGACTGGGAGCACTGGTACAGCTCTGTTTTGTTCAGAGGGCAAAATGATTCATTTCTCTGCCGCTTGGTTATAATTCCTGTTTCATTTCTTTTTTAAAAGTTTCCATATTTGTCACCAGCACACCATCAATTAACTAGGACATACTACCACAGTAAAACAAATTCACTGTTGTAAAACATTTCCCCCCTGCAGACCAGCTGGAAATTAGACTGATTAATCAAGATACAGGAAAATGGATAATTATGCAGATTTTAATTATGTTTTGTGCACAGCTCTATTTTGGGAATCCTGCAGTAGGTAGAGATGAGATTGAGATATAGATCTTGAAGTTCCAGAAGACGTTTAGTTATTGTGATGCAGGAGGTCGAGGTTCACGTTACCCAAGGTGCACATTAATACCCTGTTTGACGGTCAGAGAACTGGACCGATGACCTTTTCCCATTATAACGCTATTTTTGATTCAGTCACAGGCCTGACTGTCAAGTCCTCGGTCAGACGGGGGGGGGTCTAAGACAGGGGTCTATGTCTAAGACCCCCCACTACAGTTTTTACCAATTAGGACTAAAAATAGGTTTTGTGTTTTGGCCAGTGAGCCTGCTGATGCAGATACGGTGCTCGTCGCTGGGATCTCATTGCTAGCGTTTCCATTTGTCATAGTCGAGTGGCTTCACGTCCTCCCCAAGAACAGCGACTCCTTCTCTAATTGTCTCCATCTTGGTTGGCTGAGGCTGACACTAACAATAATGGATCTGGAGTGATAATTATCGTTCACTAAACCCTAAAGGTTATTATTCAGAGGACTTAAATTTCTGCAAGTCCAAATCTGTCGTTTAATATTGATGTTACGGGGCAGATTGTATACTCGAGATAGCTGATTCAATGATCGCGGTGCCTTACTTTTGTGACAGTATGATTCTCACAGTCTCTGCCTTGCAGCGCATTAAAACACCACAGTATGCATTGCAGGCAGGACTGCAAAAAGACAGGACCACCTTGTGCTTCTCGCTGTGTCCCGTCACCACCTCCCTCTGACTAGACATGGTGCTCCCAGCAGATGTGGTCACCACATGCATTGTGCTGAGTCACGTCTGGGAGTCATCACTTAACCACACTGACCCACCCGGCAGGACCTGAGGATGGTGTCTCCGAATCACCGAAAACGCTTCGTCTGGTATGCTTAGCCGATGTCTTTAACCTGCGCACACAGCCGGCTGTTCGGCTCTTCGCCCATCCGTGCAGACTGGCCACATTCCCCAAGCGCACATTACTGGATTTGAACTTGCTACCTTTCAGTCGCCATGGTTCCCAAGTAGAGGACCAGCTGAGGAGCACGGTGAGGAAGGGTATGGAAGAGAGAGAGGGAGTGCAGCTGGATGCAATAACAAGGACTCTGCAGTCCTCAACACCGAGGCGTGGCATCAGCTGGCTGCTCGGCTCGGCTTGCCTCGGCTCGGCTCTCTGCTTCAACATTGCCCCAGCTCCTCATCTGCTCGAGTTCTGCTTACTCAAAATCAATTAAACTCAACCAGTTTCAGCTGTGTGTGTGCTGCTTGTGTGTTTGTTACACAGACTTTGATACAAGTCAGTAATCTCTGCTGGTTCCTTCACGGTCTCAGTCTAGATTTTTTGCTAGTTATCCTAACAATGTGTTGAATGCAGTCTAAACAAATGATTAGCAGCCACAATACAGTTCACAATAATTATTTCTAAATACCTCAACGTAAGTATTTACATGGCCTATACTAATCAGGGAACATACTTCCTAGTTTCACCAAATGGGTTTATCTCAGAAAACACCATCTGTAACAAAAAAGAAGCTGGCAAATATCTCCGATGTGCTACTGAGGCAAGTTTCCAGTTTACATGCAAACCTTCTAGTAAAACTCTGAATCTATTTATAGATGTTGGAGTTCGTGTGCGGTTCATACGCAGGGCACAGAAACAGCTAGGCCCTCCACACTGAGAACACGCTGAGTAACTGCACAAAGCCCTCCCTGATGCACATAGCCTGTGTCCACCACAGTTCCTGTGAGGACCAGGATGGAGGACTTTGCACCTGTACCACCTACCCAAGGAGCCCCACATCTCCAGTCCAGGGAGGAAGGGCTTCCTGGGTATAGGTGGAGTTAAGATAACAGCATTACTATCCTGTTTGTTCACTCGTTAAGCTGCTGTGGTATCTGGCAGGTCACGTGACTATGAGGGGTTGAGGTACGTGTGGATCAGGCAGGGCATGACAAAGTGTGCCAACGTGCCAATGGCCATCTAGCTAAACTGAGCCGTGTCCTTCCCAGAATGATGAAGGAGAGCGTCACGTGTTTTCTGTGTCTCTGCATATGTGACGTAAGGCAACAAACGATGAGAAAAAAGTGGCAAAAGTTTTGTTTTAACCCATTGAAGAGCTTAGACACATTATGTCAATACTAGTGATGGGAAAAATGAGGATTCAAATGTTGTGGTAGGTGGGAGTATCCTGAACTAACCACTCAATGCTGGCTATTGTTATTTAGGATCCTCCCACCCACCATGGGTTTCAAAGCCTCATGTAGCTCCAGCATTGATTGGTTAGTTCAGGATCCTCCCACCCACCATGGGTTTCGAAGCCTCATGTAGCTCCAGCATTGATTGGTTAGTTCAGGATCCTCCCACCCACCATGGGTTTTGAAGCCTCATTTAGTGCCAGCCTTGATTGGTAGTTCAGGATCCTCCCACCCACCATGGGTTTTGTAGCCTCATTTGTCCCATCACTAATCAATTCACAGCCTGCAGTTCATGTGCAGGTTTATAACATACTGCAGTATCTTCTGTCTCTCTGCACAAACTTAATGCTGAGGGGGGAGGTCGAGGTGTACCTTATTTGCTAAGCTGTTTAATTTGTGGTGTCTTTTTGACCCGTTTGAGAGCTCAGATGTACTGCTCTGACTGCCCCCGCCACCCCACACATTTTGAATCTCCTGGCCACCCCCACCCCTCTGCCAACCACCCTCAGTTTCCACGCCTACGTGTTGTCATGACGATGGAGTTTGTCTTCCCCCCTCACATACTCCTATTGAGGCTGACATTACAAGCTTCTCCAGCAAGGAGTGCTGCCAACATTTTATTGGGATACGTTGATAATATCAAGCCAAAAATATGACATCTGACGCAACGGTAATCAGCTTTAAAACTTTCGAACAGGCCTGTGCTCTCCAGAGCACAGCGCGGGAATCGAAAAAGAGTGCGGGAACTGTCACCAGAAATTTCTCTCACAAGGGCAGTAAGCAAAATAGAGAAAATAATGTCAGAACCATTCCAACCACACACCGAAAGGTTCCTTTGGGAGGAAACCTAAGCGAAGATGGGAGAAAGCAAGCTTGAAATTCTATGCTTGGCAGAACAGCAAGTGGCTTTAAATGCAGCCTGCTGTAGCCCACTGGACTGTGGGGTGAAGGGTCTCCAGACTCTCACAGACTAGGCAAAACCTGCCCTCTCCTGCCCTCCTTCTAAATATGCATGAAACCGTAAACGCTGAAGCATTGCCATCGTTCAGTGGCGTTACAAAATCTTCACCGTTACCACCAAGGCACGGCGTGATTACAACTGCGATGGGACGTGGGGGCTGGACGACACATTCTCGAGGTCCATGGGTTTCAGACATGCCCGCCGTGCAGATTCAGAGGCGTTACGTATTCAAAAAAATCTGTGAAAACAGATGGCTCTCTGTAAATTGTGAATCTAACTTCAGGACATTTTAGCATAGCAGAAAATAGAATGTAGGCTGGAAATGAAAGAATCTCACAGACACTTTTCTCAAGGACTTGGTGATGATCCAAAGCACGGGAAGGAAGCATTTCATTATATGACGCCATGCCAGTACAATGGCTCTGTGGGTAGGGCTCCTGTCACTAGGGTTGGAGGTTCGAATCCCCCCTCCACTCTGTATGCTGGCATTTAGTTCCAATAAAAGGGCTCCACTGGCATCCAGTCCAGAGTGTGCCTTGTCAATCTAGAATGGGCTTCAGTCTAACTGTAGTCTGTCTCTTGGAGGTGGCTGCATACACGATGACATCGCTCCATGAGTTTGCTTGAGAATAAGCATTCATTTGTTGAATAACATCATTACATGGGTTTGTAATACTTTAGAACTTCTCACTGAGTGCAGGTCTAACTAGCAGCCAGCATAAACTTCATGCTAGACACCATGGTTTTCTGAATTAGGGCTATGAGTTTCCGGAATATCATCACTGAATAATGGTTTTCCATAGAGAATTATTCTTTATTAGAGTCCCACCAGGTCCATCGTGATTAAAGTAAACAGGTCTGTTGATTAACACATTAAAAAAGAACAAATCAAGGGAATTTTAAAATAAAAAGGCTTGTGAAAATATGAAGTGACGGTCACGTACCAGTCTCCACCAAGTCACTTTCTCACCGCGTCCTGTCGCTGCATTGCAACCAAACAAACAGAAAGATCTCAGGGGTTAATTATAGATTATAATTGTGGCCAATGCGTGTGAGCCAGTGGACCAGATGTGGAAATGAAATCATCTCTGAATGCTGGAGGCAGTGCATCCTCTTAGTTTCCAGGGTAACCAAGACAAAAATAGCAGTCAGGAATTGGGGGGGTGGGGGGTTCAAGATAACAACGCTCCCAGACGGCAGGAGAATTGAGTTCCCATCCTCTGAAATGTTGAAGACACAGACAATGGTGAACGTTCAAGAGGTTCTGTAAAGTGCATTATTGGTGGCCAGCATCTTATAGACTGATTTGTTTGGAGGGCCAGTGACAGATTTTGGATGGACAGCATATCACCATGAAGCAGGCCAGCTTGTGGTAGATTATTATCCGCTAAAAGTCGTATTCCTCAATCAAATACTACTGTGATATTACCATTCAAAATATTACATATTCTTTACTCTTTATTTTCAACCCAGCTACTCTACTTATCTAATATTAAAAGAATATCATTATTTCTTAAAGAAAGTGTACTTTTAAAGATCAGACATATACAGATGTAATTCCACACTCGTATGGGCTATAGTGTCCTATTTGCAAATTCATAACAGCGGAAATACATCTAGAATTTTTTCCATTACCAAGCCTCATCCCCTTTAAGGATTGTTGCTTTTCAATACTTTTTTTTTTTCAATGTTCATTTAAAAGGAGTTCTCAGATGTTAGATAGCAATATGACCAGGATTCACTTCATGCGGCTGGCACCCCGTCCATGGTGTCCCCCACCTTGTGCCCTAGACTGCCTGGGATAGGCTCCAAGCTCCCTCGTTACTCAATAGAGTAGAGCGGTTTGTAAAATGGATGGATGGATGGATGGATGGATGGATGGATGACTTCATGAAAAGATTTCCAACACCTAGACACACAAATATCAAGCTCATAGTCACTCCTACATCAGTACATACACAGGCAAACTGCAGGAACTAGGTTAGTTCAATGAAGCCAAGTCAATCAATCAGAGATACCGAAGATGAACTTAGCCACAACAGCTTCTCTGAAACAGGATGCAGCCTGGCTGCAGACATGACGCATGAACGGATGCTACAGTCCTGAGGGAGGGAGGAAGGAAGTTCTCAAACCCAAGACACACAGGCAGAGGTTAACGGCACCTAATTATTCAGGACTGAGCACCTCATATTCTCTTTCAAACCACAGGAAATAAACAACACAAGAATCCTTTTCAGAGAGGAACTTTTTAAATCGTAATCAGATTAAAGTGTACTTCACGTTATAAATGGTCCCTTAGCCTCTGTCACTCAGGATGAGCTCCGGGAGCTGCAATGTTTTCAGGTACCTTTCAAGGGCTCATTTTCCAATATGAGCAAATTATGTCTTTTTCAGTTCTTTTATTATATAACATCTTTTCAATGTTACCATAAACACTTTCTGCAACCCCCTGCTTAATTAAGATTCCCCACGGTAAAAGTGCATGACCTGATTTATTCTGAGCCACCTGTAAATACTGCCAACTGAGGAATGCGGCTGAGGCACTGTGAACCTTTTCCATCAAGGAGGCAGGATTATTCCACTAAAGACAGACGTCTTCTCATCGGATCCGTGATTTTACCCTCCGTAGGTCAGCTTTCCACTTCAATACCCTCCCACTTGGACACGAGACAGAGTGCACCAATCAAGCACGAGGCACCGCCACAAGCTCAAATTTAATTATTTCCCAGCCCTTTAATTAGCTTCCCTCACATCATACTCATCTGATTTACTGAGATATGTTATTACCCTTGTTGATGGCTGTGCTTTAAAAACACAAAAATACCCCTAAAAGTCATAATGAACCAAAGAAGTGCTTGCTTTACTAAGTGTATCTTGAGTTAAAGAAATATAAACACATGCATGGTATCGAGTTATTCTGAGGAGAAGAGATATTTCTATATTTATTCATTTTGCTTTTAAAGACAACAGAATTTGCCTTTATTGCCACAGTCAGAAATGATAACGTTCCTCTGTTTCTGTGGGACAAATGCTCAGATAAAGACATCTACATGAAGAAGAACCTCCCTAAACTTCCATAAAACTATGCAGATTTAGAAATGGGTGACACGAAAAGTGTCATTACATAAAATGTAAGTTCAAGTTCAACTGGCTTTATTCAATTTATATACAAAGTTTACAATGGCACAAGATAGCCTTTCCCAAGACTATGGCGTTTTAACTACATTTAACATGAGGACACGCTCAGTGCAACTGGCAAACAAAAGCGCGTCATTAGGGGCGAGGACACAGGATTACACGCAGTGCACGTACTGACAAGTGCAACATGAAATAACGAATAGACATTAGTAAGTTTACACAGCAGCTGAAGTGGATTGAATCAGTGCAACACTGATAGAGTGGCAGACCGTCTTCAAGTAGGTTAATCCGGAAAGTGGCTAGTGGCTAGTGCTAGTGCGCAGTTACGTTACGGTCACACGGGGGAGGCGGCGCTTGGGAAAAAGCTACTGCAGTGTCTGGCAGACTTTGCACGGATGCTCCAGTACCTTCTGCCTGAAGGTAGGAGGGCAAAGGCACCATGGAAAGGGTAGGAATGTAGTTAAGAGTGCCTGTCACACAGTCAAATAGTATAATAAGAATTTAGCGGGTTAAAGTATGTCCTGTATGTCACATTTTTAGTAGAGTGGTGTACTACACAGCAGGAACTTCAGTCTTTACAGTATATGGATGAGTCTTTACACTACATGGATGAGTCTTTACGCTATACGGATGAGTCTTTACGCTACATGGATGAGTCTTTACGCTATACGGATGAGCTGTTGAATACAAAATTCTCAATTCATGAAAGCAATGTTATGAATCATACCCATAATGGTTTTGTTTTAGCATGTAGAGTTGTGTTTGATGACATACCGTAAAATGCTGCACAGGATGAGAAAAATTCGACACTCCTTAAACGTTATCCATTGGGAATCTAGGCCGAGGTAGTAAGAATCAAGTACGCTGTAAGTGATGGTGAACAGAAAGGGTTAAAATCAGCTCATGGAGCAGGTGCCTACTGCTGTTTCTCATTTCCAGTGCAGATGTAGGGAAGGAAAACACACTGAACTGGCACTTGTTTGAATTTACCAGTCTGTCAGTTATCAGAAAACGAGACCCCCATAGCTGAGATCCCTTCCAGGCTTTTATTCTATGCTGTTTCTCTCTCACACTTTGGACTGGCTCTGGCTAATCCCATGTGGTGTACATTTTCTAAAAAGCTGTCTAAAAAGCCTCCAATGTTCCTGCCGTCCCTGTAAAACATTTTGTCCTTCTGTTCTGCTCATCACTTGGCAGCCCTGTAATCTGGACTTACATATTCCTGGTAGCGTCCACTGTAGACCAGAAGAGAGCAGAATTAAAATGTCCGTCTGTAAAGAAAGTGAATTTAAGCGATTGGAACAATTTGAAGCCTTCTCCACTGAGAAAATGATGCCGTGAAAAGTAGCACTATAATTCCAGCGAGTCCTCTCTGAGCAAATAAACGGGCTGGTGCATTTTGAAAACTAGAGGCACAAACTTCAAGATGATTGGGTATATCTACGTTTCACTATGCAGAAATGAAAACTGTGTCCATACGGATATTCAGAATTTCCTTGTAACCTGGGGTATAATAAGCGATAAATTTCAAGTTGAAAAGAAAGGGCTTAGCTAAGAATTGTGACGTAGTTTGGTGGAGGGGGTCCAGTGTCTTGATTACCAGAGCGATGTCACCGGGAGCATGAGCTCATGGTAGGATTTACTGTACCTTGGCCAACACGTGTGTACGGAGAGGCCAGACAAACCATGATCCACACTTCTTGATCTTGTCTGGGGACACCCACATCTACACAACAGATGACGGCAAGACTTCAAAAGACATACAAATGAAAGGGAATGCATGGTCAGCAATCACCACAGAACTTGGAGTGATGGACTCAATATCAGGAAAATCGTCTCTTTGCCGCCTTGTCTTGGTAGACTACACAGAGTCTTTTTACGTACGTAATTATCTGTCTCAGACAATGTGCCTGGTGGTGTTTCAGCTTCAGCCACCTTTACTCTGTAGGTAACTTCGCTCCGTATTAAAAGCACTACATAAACATCATTGAATTGAATTGAAAATCAGAGGTATTACCAAAATCAGCATGAACGTGACTTGTATGACTCAACCCCCACCACACAAAAAAGAGGAATTACATACAGAGACCAGAGACAGAGGCAGGTAATGAAAGGTAAAACGGGCCGCCCAGGACCAATTATCAACGTGACATGAGTGACGAGGGGGTGCCAGAAAAAGTTAGTGATGTGGGGGGGGGGGGGGGTCCTTTTTGTGGGGGCAGTTTTTGTGGGTTGAGCAAAAGGGCAGGTGCTCACCCCCACTCCATCACATGCCACAGACCCCCTAAAACGGGCCTAGGAAGGCCCTTGCTGAACACAACCCAACCTATTAATACCAGCTTAATGTTCAGGCTACAGGTATAATTTTACAAGACAGTTTACCCTTAAATAAGAATTTAATGAACATATACTGCACCAGTTTTATATCTCCAAAAGCTAAATCATCAAAACATCGCTTTGAACAAGAGGACCTAAAAGAACAACGGCTGGATCTACTAAACTCGTTTCCGGTCCTTTGGCACCGGAAAAACGTCCAAATGCCAGATGTGAGGTTGTTGAATGATGTCCTCAAGGACAACAGTGGGAGGCACACTATGTCAGAGATTAATTTTAATGTCATGAGCCTATTTTATTGGGGATGGAGTATTATTAAAGTATAATAAAATATTGGGAAGGGTCACGTACCCCGTCCCCTCGTCCCAACACCCTTGGGTGTCCCAGTACCTTAAGAGATAAGAGCAGGAGGCCAGACTTTCATTCTCATCACCCGTGTGGCTGCGTGTGACTCTCAATCACGGCAGATAGTCTCAGGGGGACCGTCAACCCCATTCCATACAAGGACCGAGTCCTTGTGTCTGAAAGGTCCAAACCGGAGACCCCTGAACACTCGGGAAATGCAGATGACAGTACTTTATACGACGTCTTTATGGGAAATTTAAGACGAGAAATTAATCAGAACATAGAAAAATAAATCTATAAGAATGAAAGAAAAGAAAAACACTCCCCCTCCAGCTTATCAGGTGACATGGTCTGACTGGGAAATGCCGGTAGAGATCCATCAGTGGGCGTCCAGGGTGACTTCTTTATTTTTAGACACACTTGACTTTTATTTTCGCTTTTGCCACCGAGAACGCAGGCAAACCGCTCGGTCTACTCAGGACTTTCGGTTTCTGTTCCGAAGAATGAGGCTGTCCGCATTCCTTTTCAGACGCCTCTTCTGCTGGATCAAGAACCTTCTGCCTCTTGTCGTTTGCTTCTTCCGCCTTCTCGGTAACCGTGTCCAAGCCGTGATCCAGTGGAACATGAGCCTCCAGCCGGACCGGGACCGGGACCGGGACGACCTGGACTGCGAGTATGACTCCACCTGGGAGGACGAGGGCGAGAAGGACAGACCCAAGCAAAAGAAATGTCACAATGTCACGGTGTGTAGCTCTCTAAGTGACCGTCCTTAGGTAGGCTGCTTATTTTGGCAGTGATGGAAAATGACATTCTCATCACTCCCAGCGTGAAAGGTACAAGCGTCGGTTCAGCAAACTTCTTGACTATGAAGCGTCGTCCATTTCATAGCACCGTAGCCCCTTTCTCACAAAGAACAGCCACTGACAAACTGTGGGTGCTGTGACTGACTGTATTGCTCAGCCGTGGCTTTTAACATTCTCCAGTGACTGTCAGGTACATAGTGTCCGCTAAGAGGGTCATGTGAAGTCATGAAGGACACCTGTGACCGTAAAGGCAGCTTAGTCATGGCACAACATGGCTAACGGGCATGTTGGCATGCCACGCCAGGCAGCTTTGTGGTCAGGATTAATCTTCTGCTGACTACTGTCCATCATCTTTTCTTTCATAGGTCCTTATCTAGTACAGGGCTTTGGTTCATCTAACCAGGTATTTATGGAGTGAGTACATGTGTACAAGCACATACAAACTCCTCGCTGGGGCAAGGAACACAGCATACTGAAAGAAGGTTGCTACACCGCAGGGGTTTTCAGCAGTGTGTATGTACAGCAGCTGTAGGGGATTCAGAGAGATGTTTTATAAATGAGTGACTCTTAGTTCTTTGCTGTAACAGTTTTTACACAGTAATGGTAGTGGATCCCTAGATCTAATGTATTTGTATTTGGAGCTCCTGATTTAAGAAAGGTTAAAAATCCCTGCTGTAAACATGTATACAAATGAATTGTATGCATTTGTATGTTCCCGTACTAAAACCTTTATCCTGTGCTCCCTGTTAGCCTGTGTTTATGAAGTATTGTTTTCTATTTGCATAGTGCAGTCGTTCTAATTATGCAGGCGGAATTTCAAGAAAGTCACTTAGATCGTGTTGCACTTTTCAGAGGTATTACCAGAATCACAGAAACATGGTGGCCGCCAGAGATATGCAGAACTACAGGCATGGATATCCGGTAAGATTGAAATGTCTAAGCAAACAGAAGCACGTTAATCTGGTCACGTATGAAGTAAGATGTCAGAGATGGTCTGAAATAAGCTATTGGCGAAAAACACAAGTTTATAACCAATTTTATTGTTATTTGTGCAGTTTTGCATGGCAGTATGTAAAGGAGTTATTAAAGATATAGTCACATTCCGTGTATCCGCTTTCCTGCATTTGCTAGGGACACCTTTACAAATGTGTACTAGCTGTAAATAAGTAGGTGCTGGACAGATATAACCCTAATTATTTTTTTAATCCAGAAGTCAAATGAAACAGCAAATTACACGAGGGCATGTGAGGTAAGTACTTGTTCATTGTTCCAGGAGGCATGACCATAATCTGGTCAAGATCAGACCATCGATAAAACTAGGGAGAAGTGGTCATGAGGGATTGTGGTCAAGACCAGACCAGTGGTAAAACTGGGGAGAAATAGTCATGAGGGACTGTTGTCTGACAGTGCTTGTCTCCTCCAGGGCATGGGAGAAAATATGAATTTAAAATTCTACCTCAACAAAATTCCCAGCCTACCTGATGGTATGGCACTCGAGAAATTCCTTCGTTAGATGCAGGAATGCTTAACTACAGGCTTTTAAAAATCATTTTAAAGTGGCATTTCTGCCTTCTCGTGTCATTGCAGATGTTACAATACAGGAGTTTCATGAAGAATGGCATGGAGACTACGAGAGACTTGAATATGTTCATTCATACATTCAGTGGTAAGAAAGATGTTTCTGTTTATGTCTTACTGATCATAAGGTCTGCAAGAACAGCACCGTAGGATCACAATAAATGCATAAATTAGTCTGCAATAACTCTGTTGTGTCTAAAGCTAGATAGACAGATCGTATGATGGTTAAGACTCGTGTATATATACTTGATGTGACATTGCAGTTAAATTATGGAATATTGTCAAGACTTGTAATTGTGTATGTAAACTTACTGCATAAATTGTATATAAATCTAAAATATATGTATTTCTTACATGAAAAATGGATATTTCACAGGTTGTTTCCATTGCTAGAGGCAGGAATGAACTATTGTGCCTACAAACTGACCAAAGAGGAGATTGAGGTTAGTCGTCAGAGTAGGACTATTTCAGCATAAACCTCTACTCGCACCGACCTGCTTTGTTTTTCCTCACATTGGTTGTCCATTTTGGCCAATAAGGACTTTCGTAAAAATGACGAGGCGATGATGAACTTGAAGACATCATACAAGCTCATGCTGGACTTCTATGGCATACAGCTGGTCGATGAACAGACAGGAGAGGTGCGACGTGCAGAAAACTGGGAGGAACGATTTTACAACCTTAACAGGTCAGTGAAGTGTTCCTTCCCAGAGAAAGGTGGACACATGCAAGCAAAGTTAAGTGATTTTTATGCAGAAATATAGCTAAAACAAAATGCTGTCCTTCAGTATTACATATTTCACCATCTGAGTACGAGAAGCCCATTACATGTTCTGTGTATCTCTTGAGCTAGAAGGGCCATGCCTGTAACTTGCAATCTCTTTTTTGTTAAATGAATATGTCTAATTAATTTACTAAATAATCTTGTAAAGTAAAAATAAAGCAGGCCCTCCACATGTTGAACCAGGTCAAATGTAATCATCCATTGGTTTGACCTCCCAGAGCTTTACTTGCTACAGCAACATGGCTGTCGTACAAATAATGAAGGCAATATTGCTGTTTCTGTTCGTCTTTTTCATCACTGGTAGAAACACACACAACAACCTGCGCATCACCCGCATTCTGAAGTGCCTGGGCGAGCTGGGCTACGAGCACTACCAGGTACCTCTGGTTCAGTTCTTCCTGAACGAGACTCTCGTGGAAGGCAGCCTTGACAATGTGAAGAAGAGTGTGATGGATTACTTCATCTTCTCTGTCCGCGACAAGCGGAAGCGTCAAGAACTGATCAAATTTGCCTTCACACACTACCATCCCCGAGGAGAGTTTGTGTGGTGTCCGAGAAGGATCCAGAATCAACTGCGTGGTGAAGAACCAAACGATGAGCGGAAGGATAAACTGAAACACCATGCAGAGGGAGAACCACTGTATAACTGTGTGGATAGTGATCCTCAACCGAATGGCAGATCACCCATTCATGCTTCAATCACAAAGGGAGGAGGCACCCCTGAGTCATACATTGTGGGTGAAGATGACAGAAGAGGGACTAAGCCTGAGTCTACCGTCAATGAAGCCATGAGAACTGGCAAAGCAGCTGTAGAAGCACTGACTCCCATGAAATCCAAGAACAAAAACTCTGAGATTTACAAAAGACACGGAACCTCAAGTGACAGAGCTATCGAGCCTGCAGATAAAACAGATGGGGAAATTTTACCAGCAAGGCCAGGACCAACTGAACTGGATTGTCCAACGGATGAGAGTCATCACATCAATGCAACAGATGCAGCAAGTCAAGAGATTCTGAGCAAAGACGGAAAGACCAGTGCTGTAACTGAAAAAGCAGCAGAGAGTCACAGCGCTGTAGGTGAAGAGGGGAAGACCAGTGCTGTACCTGAAAAAGCAGCAGAGAGTCACAGCGCTGTAGGTGAAGATGGAAAGACCAGTGCTGTACCTGAAAAAGCAGCAGAGAGTCACAGCGTTATAGGTGAAGAGGGAAAGACCAGTGCTGTGACTGAAAAAGTAGCAGAGAGTCACAGTGCTGTAGGTGAAGAGGGAAAGACCAGTGCTATGACTGAAAAAGCAGCAGAGAGTCACAGCGCTGTAGGTGAAGAGGGAAAGACCAGTTCTGTAACTGGAAAACCAGCAGAGAGTCACAGCGTTGTAGGTGAAAAGGGAAAGACCAGTTCTGTAACTGGAAAAAAAAAAAAAACAGATGGGGATTGCATGCCTAAAAGAAAAGGTCATCCTTACCTAAGCATATAGAGGAGAGTCAAAGTCACAGAGCCGTAGGTGAAGCTGTTCTTGTGATTAAGTCATCCCTAAATGACATGAAACAGTGGAGGAAAGACTTCCTCCCAACATCAGAAGTAAACCATGACACATTTTGAGAGCTAATCTCAGGAAGATCTGATGTCTGCACTGACCTGGAGGGCCTGAGATGGCCATCAGCATGTCTATAAAAAGGACATTCAGAGCATTACTTTCTGCAAGTAATTATAGGCTTCAAATGATACGGTTCACAGGAGACCATATCCTCAGAGAGACCTGGCTGATCTGGACTTTAATAACTGTGAAAATGGCAGAGGAGTTGTCATTGAAGTCAACATAAATTAATAAATTTTCAAAAATGTCATAAAATACATTCACATACATGGCAACAGATGCAATGAGTCAAGAAATTGAGTAAAAATGTAGAGTCCAGACAAGGTTGGTGATAAAGTTGAATGTCATACTACTCTAAGTGAATAATCAGCGAGTCAAAGCCTTGCAAGTAAAGTGGCAGGTAGTTATGGTACTTTCAGTTAATCTGTTGTCCAAAACATACAAGTAGTATTATGAACTGCTTACTTTAACATGATTTTGATTGCTTAGTTTAGGTTTTGGCAATAAATAGACATTTTGGTATGGACCATTCAGAGTTTAATTAATCTGTAATAAAGTTATGACACTGTGATTTTAAAATTGCATTACATTTTTTTTGTTCATTTTAAATCTCAGAACCTATAAGTAGTACTTTAACTTGACCTGTAGATCTCTTTCAAGCAGTTGTTTTGGATGTTTCACTGTAGAATGACAAAGACGAATGCCAAGTATCCTGAAAAAGGATAGATGGGAATCTATTTGCATCACATGAGAAAAGCTATAAGACTTCACAAATGAGACCATATCCTGAATTTGTAGTCCAGTGATTGGAGGCAAGCATGAAATGGGTGGTGCCTGCTTGGCCAGAAGGGGTGTCGCCAATCTATGGGAGGTGCAGTGTCAGTACATTTTAAGGTGGCGTTTGGTTTATAGCTGGAACATTGCTGAGGTTGTCTCACATCCACATTTACCCGACAGTCAAACAGATGAAGTCCTGCGTGATGTGTAAACCTCCACAAATTGCAGTTCAGTCCTATGTTCTGGTAGGGAAGTAGCTTATTTAAGAAAGTGTCTGAGACAAAGACAGAAGTAATATGGTGGGCCTCCAGGACCAGGGTTAGCCTGCTGTAACTCATATACCTACAATTTTATGGATGACTGTTAATATATGGGTCTTGTGCACAAAATCAACATTCTCCCTCTTTTGACTTGTTTTCTATGTCACCCCGAATGAGGCTAAAATATAAAGCCGACCAACAATAAAACAGCAAACGACTGGGACCTTGGAAGATCCAGGTTAGAGTCATGAGGGGGAGTCTTCCATTTCACTTCCTATTTCCCCCCTAAATTCAACCAGATTTAAACTGTGTTTAAACAGTGCCACTGAAACCACATACTAGAAAGTAAACTAGAGAATAGTAGTCACTAATAAGGGGGCAAATTCATTTTTAGCGCTTCTTCCATTTTATTTCCATTGAACTGCCTCTGAATCCAAAAGCAAAGGCCCTTACAAAGTAATTACATATGGTTTACCAACAGAACCAAGGTTCACCTGGATTAGTTACCATAGTAGAATAACGCTGTGGCTTTATGAACCAGCTGGTCATAGGGGAAAAGAGACGTTTGAATTGGCCACTGCAGCTTAAGCAGTCAGAGTCACACCCCCCTGCCTCGATGTCCCTAACTCCGCCTTAACCCCCGCTCCAACTTCAAGTCCAGAGTTGCAGGGTCATCCAGAGGTCAAGGGGGAAGACCACTGGCTATATAACAAATCATGGACTGCCATGTAGGGAAGAAAACTGGTCTACTTCTGCGCGGTCTTTTCAGACAACTCTGGAAATTAAAGTAAACTTTCAACTGTTACTGGCAATAACATCTTCTCAAGGTTTAGCCTGGAACACTACATGTTGTTTTCAAGCAACTTGTAGGGGTTTCCTGTAAATATTAATTTAATGAGTTACATCAGTTTCATTTCTGTAAAAATTTAACACACTGACATCTTAAACATTTTAATAAGAATTGACTAATGGTGCAGTATTAACATGTATAAAGGACAATACAATTATGCTTTTAGAACTCATAAATAGAACCAGCACAAACTTGCTTCACAATAAAAGTGCAATAGTTTTTTTTTTTTTTTCCCCAAGTACAGTGCCACGTGGACCTTTCAGTCAGTCCCTTTAATTCCAAAAAGACAAACATCACAATAATTTGAACAAAACAATGTATTCACTCATTACAGTGAACCTCAGTTTTATTTGAACAATACAAAACACTATATTATTTACTTATCTATTTTGAAGCTATTGATGAACGGTCACTGTAATACTGTACCTGAAGGGAACAATACCCAACTTATATGGACTCTCTCATTTTACCTGAAGATGGATAATCAATAATAAATTAACCTAAGCTTCATGTTACAAGTAAATGTTCTTAAAAAGAAATAACTGAAAATGTCTGTGGTGAATAGGATCCCTATCGTGGGGAAACAGCGCCACCTCTGGGTGGTCTTCTATTAAACATTCTGTCAATATCCTCATTCTATTCCGCAGTCAGGTTTTTTCCTTAACCTAATTCTTTAAAATGACAGCTAGAATTTTTTAATTTAAGTGCGGTCTCTTTTAGATACCGTTTTACCAGGGATAATACGTTCACACAAAAACTATAACTTTATAGTTAGCAAAGCAGAAGAATAAAAAAAAAAAATTAAGTATTTTACTACTACAAAGACCAGTCATCCACTTTACACTCAATAAGGTACTATAAAATGACCCTTAATATAGAACATTTTGTGCCAGCAATAGTTTGAGAGACTTTTCCAAAAATGCAAATGAAGTAGCAAGCTTTCGATCACCTTCTTGTTTCAATGGTAGCCCCAACTGGCTAAGGTGAGGGAAAAATAATATTGATACCAAAAACTTTGGAGATAACTACATACAAAGGAAACTGTACAGGCTCAGTACACATTAACCACACGTGTGAACTAGACAGCACCTTGATTCTGCTCGCACGGCTCAACTCCGTACAGGCTGCTGGGCTCACAAGATGGCTTCACCGACTCAGACACCCGGCTGTGTTTTATGCGCTTTCCAGTCTGGCCGCAAAAGACGTTTTGAAACTCCTAGACAGGCAGGATAGAGTGGTAAAGAAAAAGATCAGCCACATTTAATCAAAAATGTACAGTTACTGACCTTAAACATTTTCTTGAACTGCCTAAGACTTTTGCACAGCACTGTACATAAGTGTCGACTTTCTCCTTAGGGGCTGGCACCCATGTTAGCTTCCATTCCCCCGCTCCACCTGCTTCAGGCTGTCACCGTAGATCTCCTTGATGTACTTCAGGAAGGCGGTGGTCCACTGCAGGGTGGTGGCCTTGTCCGTCTCAACGCTGCAGAAGGGTACGAGCATGTTCAGCTCGTCGCAGCAAATCCGAATCCTCCGACTGCAACAGCAATAAGAAAGTGACCAGCTATTTTTAACGTCATTATTACTTAAAATGCCAGAAAAAAATGTGGCAGTAATTCCTTATCCATATAGGAAGCCAGAGGTTCCCAAACTTTTTCTGTCAGGTCCCCCGTCTGCAGGTAACTGCGCCTCCCACCCACCAACACTTCCCAGCATGCAGACACATTAGATTAGCATACACAAAATCCCCCCAAAACTCTGTTTGGGAACCAATCCTGTAAACTGCTGAATTTTCTACCATCAATACATCTTCCAAAAGCTTATCCTGATCAGGGTCACACAGCCCTTGGGGGCACCTTGGATGGGATGTCAGTCCATCTTAGGCTACAAACACACACAATCATACACTGTGCAATTAGACTAACTGCATATGTGCATTTGAAACCAGAGCACCCAGAGAAATCCATTTTGCTAAGTATCTTGGAGAGGTGTACAATACAGATCCCCTTATTTGGACTTGGAGCCATTCGGTCAGAAATATCATTCAATAAAATGATAAGCTAGATCAGTCCTTCGGGGGGGGGGGGGTTAAGATGGTCAGTACCGGCGGTCCCGCTCCATGTTGTTGTGCCTCTCTCGACGCTGCAGGTTCTCTGTCGTGTTGTTCACCTTCAGGCGACCCTTGTGAACACTGGCAGCCGTCTCTCCGGGCCTTGCCACGTTCTGGATATCGCTCAGGGTGCGGCGCTCAAGGCACTTCTGACGCAGGCGGGCCCGAGTCCGCCTGAGGCTCAGCAGCGGTTTCTGCTGTGCCGGGTCTTCAGCTGGGTATTTAGAACAGTCAGAGCATTGTGCGTGCAGCTCTGGGGCGAACAGGTGGTCATAGGGAAGACTGAGAACACGTTCGGAAAATGCAAATGACAGACTTCGTTCGTCGTCACAGGACTTGCATACAAAACATCGATGGGGGATCAGAGACGTGAAACTGAGAGACCAGAGAAAAATACTTCCCAACAGTAGGAAAATCCACTCACCGTGCAGCGTCACGCAGCCTTCAGGCTCCGCAGCTGCCGCGGTCTGGCTGCAACATGCCGCCTTCGCAGGCTGCGAGTCTGGCTGGAAAGTGAAACTGTGGCTCCGGCGAAGGGTCACCTCGCCGTCCTTGGAAGACGTTGCCGTGTGTGGCACCACTCCAAGGCTCTGAGGAAGGCACACACAGGGCTGCAGGGTATGGCGTATAGAGGAAGAAGATATCACCCATCGATAAAGTTTCCATCTGCTTTCAGCTTCAGTGGCCAAGCAGGCACCTTAGGGACTGAAACCCACACCTAGGAGTCCGTCCTCCCTGGTCACCTACCTGGGCTTGTGAGCCACCCCCAAGCAGGGCGAAGGGGACCCCCGGGGACCCGGACGTGGTCACTTTACCCTGGCCCATCTTAAAGCACCTGATCGGCTTGGAGGGCACTCCTAGAAGCTCCGTGGGATGCTGGAGCGCAGAGAGGAAACTGAAAGGGAGACAGGCGTCAGCCGGCCGTCATGTCCGTCAAACCGATTCTGGGTCGGCTGTAGGCTGACCTGCTCAACGGGACCTCCGAGGCGAACCTCTTTTCCAGGCGCACCCGAGCCGGGGGACTGCGGCGCACCTCCGGGGCTGCGCTCGGCTCCCCTCTGCAGTCCCGATCCGGGCTCAGGATGAAGGCCCTGGCTTTGGCTAGCACGTGCCCGGGCACCTCTCCACAGCTGCCCGGAGTCCTCTCGGCCGCCGGCATCGCCTTGACATCCTGGACGTCGCGCATGACGTCATGCCCGTCCGCGTGAGCTCTCGTCGAGCAGGCCGTCCCGGCCGCCGCGTAGTCGTCCCGGCCAGGGCTGGGGGCACCGTATCGGGCCGGCTGGACGTCGCAGCCCGGGTCCGGAGCCCCGTCCGGCGGCTCATTCTGCTCGGTCGCCTCCATTTGCGAATAGATGATGTGCTGCAGGTGTGTGTACTCCACCTCGGTCATCTCCACCAGGCTGAAGTCGGCCAGGCCCTGGCTGCCCACGCTCGGGTCTCCGCTGTCCCAAGTTACCTCAGCGTAGGCCGGGGGACACGCTTCTGAGGCCGGGGAAAGCGCCTGGATGTCAGCCGAGGAGGACATGGTGCCTTTCATTCAGACGTCGGGGAGCTTAACGGGCGAACGTGTCAGCTGGCCCGTTACCTGTCTCGGTGTAACCGTGTATTACAATGAGTACTGGTAAATTATGTGAAACGAACGCCAGATAAAATAATAACAATAATAATCAGATTAATAGTCAGATTTGAGCGCCAGGCTGCCGCCACTCTCTCGCGCGCGGCCCCTCAGGCGTTTCGCGCTCTCGCGCCGCGATGTCCTCGCGGATGAGCCGCGCGATCACGATCGTCACGCCGCGGCCATATGGTCGCCACGCATAAAAATGTGCGGGAAGCTGCACTTTGATAACGACGAGGCAAAGCGGGTCCGGGGCCGATTCAACAGCTGTGTATTTCGAAACGTCAGGCATCGTGTAGCTTTCTCCGCAGACGAGACAAAATAAACAAAAGACAGACAAAAGAAAGACAACATATACGATACGATGGTACTGAGAAACGCGTTCAAATATTTTGCCAACGATAAATTCCAGATTTAAATTCCACTTCTGGATCACTTGTCGTAATGCAGTAACTTGCTAACTTCAGCTGTCACTGTACGAGCGCTGACGTTGTGCGTAACGCCACCCCCCGTAGGGTGAACCCTGCGCAACGGGAGTGCTGCTTGTCTAAGGTTGACTCCATGCTTACTGCGTGAAATAAACGACGTCTCATCCTTTGTGTTTAACAACCACGCTAACTATCCTATGAAATTCCACACAAACACTGTACACCGTAGCTTACCCGCGTAAAGAAAGTGTGCGGCTTACTGTTGTACAGCAGTCAGTTCCATGCAAAATCGGCGCTCTTTTGATTCTGCTACTCGTGCATCTGAGAATGGAGACTTGTGGTTTTTTTTCTGGGGGGTCTCGTAATTTGCGAAGTTAAATCTAACTACTAATTACACAAAATGAATCAACGCGTTAATTCTATTAACTCAAAAGAATAACTAAAGACAACTTGCCTGTTCCACCAATGATCATGTTTAATAACTCCAGTTCAGTCATCAGAATCACACCTTACTCATAAGAGGCATGGAGAAAGCAACTATGGGTGAAAAAGCTGAACAATCTAGATCTGGGGGTCACTTCAGTCTTAGGACGCATGGAATTACATATTTTCTTACATACTGGAAATTTTGAATTAAAAATGGAGATGTTAAGCAGGTTAATATCATTATCATTTGACGTACGTACACGACAGACCGTAGACGGTAAATACAATCGACTGACAGAAAAGACACGAAAAACTGAGATTTGTAGGTTTAATCAGTCATTTTTAAACAAAACAAGCCCGGCTCCAAAGACAACTGCCGGCGATGAGCATCACTGAAGAGCTACAACCGTTGTGTACTAAAATTGGTTAACATACAAGCACGTACACTGACTGCAAACTGGATTCCCCCAATGTCTTCTCAGCTTTCGTTTATCCATTCAAACTATATGGCTTATGATTTAGAAAATGTGATTTAAAAAACATACCTATATACACAATTATACATAAATATTTACATTTTCTGTGGTGTTCCATGTAATTAGTTATGCACGTAAGTCATTTTTTTTTAAAAGTCTCCCCTCCACCGCCCACAGAAGGAAAGGTATATTCAAATGTGTTAATAGCATGGTATCACAAAGTTCCTCTGACACACATTGAACTCAAATGACTTTGAAATACATCTGCAAAGACGGCAGAACCGATAAAATATGGAGAAAGGAATTAATAGCAAATTCTGAATACAAACTACAGTAGCACCGCTAAATCTAGTGAAATACTTTCCACCCACATTAAGCTAAGAAAAGCTCCTATAAGTGTCTTTCTCCTTGTATTTATGTGCAAGTCAGTCCAAGGAACACCTGCAGTATGGTCAACTATCAAAAGAATGATGAACAGGAAGTCCAGGAAAGAAAAGCCAAACTCATGATGTAGCATTTTTGTTAGCAGCAGTCTCTGACTCAGCAGTTTTTTCACTTTCCTTTGGAGTTTCAGATTTGTTTTCTTTCCCCTTTTCTTTGCTCTTACTCCTTTCTTTTCTGTCACGGTCTCTGTCTCGATCTCTGTCCCGATCTCTCTCTCTCCCACGATCTCTGTCTCTATCTTTTCCACGGTCTCTGTCTCTACTCCTTGACCTGTCACGGCGTTTGTCCCTGCTGTCCCGGTCACGATCACGGTCTCGGTCCCTCTCTCTGTCGCGGTCTCTTTCCCGGTCACGGTTTCTCCCTCTGTCACGGTCATAGTCTCTCCTGTCAGAGTCTCTATCCCTGCCCCGTTCCCTTTCTCGGTCCCGGTCTCTGTCACGGTCCCTGTCCCTTCTCTTTTCGCTGTCTCCCTCTCTGTGTCTATCTGCTTCTCTTCCTCTGCTACGGTCTCTCTCCCAGTCTCGTTCTCTGCTTCTGTCCCAGTCCCGCTCTCGGCTCCAGGGTTTTCCTGAGTTTCTGTCCCAGGGTCTACCAGAATTGGTGCTCTCCCGATCCCTTCTCCTGTCCTCTGACACATCCCTTTGCCTCTCCTCTGAAAGCCGTGAGGGGCCCTGAACGCCCTCCCGATCACGGTGTGTGCCTTCAAACCTGCCTGGTCTGTCTCCATTGTTGCGCTGCTCAGAATCCTCTCTGCTACTCCGTCGCCTCATGTCAGGAGAATGTCGCCATTGGTCATCCTTGTGGGAATCAGGGCTGTGTCCAACACGATTTGGCAACTGAATGGGTCCCTCAGGAGGAGTAGGGAGTAGAGGACCAGAATGACGTAGAGGCCTTATTTCTGGTGGGTGATGGGGACCTTCAAAACGGAATCGTGGCTGTCCTCCTCTGTTGTCCGGAAAATGACCAGGTGGGGGGCCTCGAGGCCCTCCAAACTGTGATGATGGAGGTCCTCTTTGCATTTGAAACTCTGGAGGCTGAGGGCCCCTTGGGTCCTCAAAAGATGCTCTATGTGGAGGTGAAGGCATTCTCTGGTTATGAAGATGAGAAGGTGCTCCTGGTCCACCAAATCGGGTAGGTGGTGGGAAACGTTGTCCCCCCATATCAGAGGATGGTCCTCTCCGCCCATCGAATTGGTTGTGTGGGGGACCCCGGTATGGAGGAGCCTGCGGCAATGTTTGATTCTCTCTGTACATATGTAGTGGTGTTTCCCCCTGACGTGGTTCTATGCCCTGCTGATAAGCACCGCCACTGTTGTCATACGGCTGCTCATCTGGACCTCTTGGTGTATCCAGCAATGGCTTTTGAGGTCCATGTTCTCCAAACTGATGAGGAGGTGGTGGGCCTCCCGGTCCAGGAAAGTGGGCCAGTGGGGGAGTTCTATTGTCAAATGGGACAGGTGGGGGTCCAGTAAATGGTGGTGGGGGACCTCTGGGTCCAGAAAAATTAAATGGTGGTGGGGGTCTATTAAATCTGGGTTGTAGAGAACCATTTTGCCCATCAAATGAAGGAGGGGGAGGAACGTGACCCTCAAATTGTGATGGAGGTGGGCCTCTTGGCCCCATGTGCTGGGGTGGCATAGAGCCCATAGAATTATCAAACATCTGAGGTGGTGGTCCCCTTTGACCAAGAGGTTGGAATGGAGGAGGACCTCTTGGTCCCATCATGGGCTGAGGTGGAGGCACTCGAGGGCCCTCAAACTGCTGCTGAGAGCCCCCCCACTGATTCTGAAATGGTGGATAAGGACCTGGTGGTACGTACTGGGATGGGTCTCTGTACTGGGATTGGTCACTCTCACCCTGCAACGGAGGAGGCCCTTGCATTGGGGGTGGTACAGGCGGAGGCTGGAAAGGTATATGTGGTGGAATTTCCTGGGAGTTTCCAAACTCAGGGTTTATCATAAGCATATGTGACATATGAGGAGCTTGAACATCCACCAGAGAAGAGTTATTCTGTGCTATATCCTGGGGGTTTCCAGGAAGTGGACCTGACGGTATAGTACTCATGGGTCCACTGTAATATGAAGTCTGAGATGGTTCAGCGGCAGGTAATTCTTGAGGCTGTTCAAGACTTGAGAGCTCCTTAGCTTTTAAAATGCTGGCAGAATTCGGCCATGTAGTGTAAGGGTTACTTTCAATTTCTGGCTTGGAGTTATCCTGGCTGATTTTTGTGGACAACTCAACAATTGGGCTGTCCTCCAGCTCAGGCTCTATTTTCTCTCCCAATAGAGGGATGGATACTTCTGTGTTCTCTGTCTCCAAGAAAGGGACTGCCTCAGCCTGTGTTTCTGCTACCACTGGGGTTGTTTCTGGTTGGGAAGAATCTGGCGGTGTTGATGTTTTTTCCTCTGCGGGAATTTCGGCAGAAGTCTCTTTCTCTGCTGCGTCAGTTGTTAATCTCCGACTAGCTGCCGCCTGCCGTGGGTCCCTACTTTGCCGTGGGTCCCTTCTCTGATTGATGACTGGGGCAGCCGATGTCTTCACAGCTGTTTCATCCACCTTTTTCCCAAGCTGTAGCAACTGACTGACTGCCAGCAATGACTTTGAGGCCTGGGGCATCAAGGGGTCAGACATTAAGTGGGAGACTCCGGCTGTTGCCCTCTGTTGACGAATAGATTCTTCTTGCTCCTCCAATTGCCGTTTCTGCTCTTCAATCTGCATGTTCAGCTCTTCTAGCATTTTCTGTTGCTCAGTTAGTGTTGAGGTGCCACCACCAAGAATAGTGCTGTTGCTTCCAGCCGAGGTTTTCACCTTTAGGTCACCAGGGAGGTCAGCAACACCACCTTTTACTTCGTCAAAGATAGTCTCGTCTTCTGGATCGTAGGCTACATCATCAACTTCAGCAGTTGTGGTCTCAGGCGCCTTGATAGCAACAACAACTTTTTCTGTTGCAGCAGGTGTCTTTGTGCCATAGCCCCTTTCTGGGTTGTACTCTTCCTCAGGATCATAAGGTCGGTCATCCTCATCTTCCTCCACCTCTTTTGGATATATCTGTCCGAACTGTTGGACTATTGGATCAAGTAGTGGGGCTGGGGGCACATTAATGTCAGACCTCTGCTCTGAGGGGGATAGAGAAACGTCAGTGTCTTGCTTCTTCTTGCCAAACAGCGTCTTCAAGATAGTTTGAAGGGGAGAAGCAGAAACCCCAGTAGTGGTTGTAGAAGATGGCGAATCATTGCCAGAAGGAGCAGAGACAGGGGGCTTGACAGAGGAAATGAGGGAGAACACAGATGGAGCTGGGAGGGAAGCCAGTGACTCTGAGGAGCTAACTGGAGGAGAGCCTGGGGGAGTCGTGTTTATTGGTGTCTCAATGCTGAGCCGCTGAACCTTTTCCAGTTTGACATCACTCTTGGGAAGAGCAGAAGGCTTGGGAAGGCCCGTGTCATCAGGATCTCGGATTTGAAGTTTGACTCGCTTGTCTTCACCTTCCAGTGGTGCTCCACTACGCTTCTTGTCTTTCTGACAAATAACTAGGCCAAGAAGAAGATTGGGACGAGCCGGCTCCAACCCTGTGTAACAGCAGAGAAATAAGAATGGACAGTGTGATGAAAAATACCTAATAGGACACAGAAAAACATGCATTACACAAACATACATACAGTACTGTGTAAAAGTCTTGAGCTACCCCTCATTTCTTTATCTGTTGCTAGGAAAATGGGACACAATAGGTACAGAGATTTATTACATCATCTTCTGATCATCTGTAATCATCTGCACCCGTTTCTTCACTGGTTCATGTCTTAAGTTAGATGGCTTTGTTGCTTGACGATGCTTGAATGATTCATACGTAGGTCACTGTGTGGCTTAAACAAAAAAAAAATACATTCCTCTGAAACTGGTCAGGTACAGAGACTGGACTGAAAATGAGAGCCAATAACTTTGAAAGTCTTTCAGGAAGCCTGGAGAGCTATTCCTCAAGACTACATTAAAAAAAATACAAGTCTGGCTCTTTGGAAGCAACATATGAAGAAATGAGGAGTGGCTCAAGACTTTTGAACAGTACTGTACATATAGACACTGGTTTAAAAAATGAGAGCTTGTTTCAGTTGAATTGCGATTGTAAATATGGGTTGCAGGAAACTCAGAACACAAATTTCACATTTAAAAAAGAAGGTTAACAAGTTGAACACCAAGTAAAAGATTAAGATCTTGATAGTTATTTGCCCTGAAGGTCCCTTTGAATATTTTATTTTTTTTTTGAAAAATCTGAAATTGTCTCGATTTTATCATGATGTACTCACAAGTGCAATGTATGAGTTATAACTACAGCAAAAATATTTCATTTGTGAACAAACCAAAGCCAGCAAATGATTTACAATGCATACGACACATAACTATGTTAAATTTTTAAATGTGTCATCAGTAGTACAGAATTGATCTAATACAAATCTTATAGCCCTGCAAGCTGAATCCTCAGTAAGACAGCAGATGTTCCTGTAGATATAGCTCGGTATGTGGACCTTAAAGGCCTTAAAAAAGCAGGCCACCCCAGCTTCTTTGGCACAGTGCTCCAGGTAAGCACCAGAGGCCTCCTGAGTTCAGCAGTCCAGAGCACCTCTGCCCACCACAGAAGTCCAGACAATCTGACGTGCAGGTGAATGGCAACAAGCTCTTCCAGTACTTATGAACACACCATCTCGTGTTATGCCATGATTCTCACCATATTAAGAGCACTTGCATACTAGGAGCAAAACTTCGGCTAATTCTCCGTTCGCATTTTTGCTGTGAATGGAATCTGATTTCATTAAAATGTAGAGGACATTAAAGATCCATCATTTAAAGAATTAGGTATATTATACATACATACTTCAGCACAGAATTTTTTTTTTTTTTTTACATTTCTCACTTTTCAGCTGATTAACTCTTCGGTGAACATGAAAGATAGGTCACTAGGTAGAACAGCAGCTGCATGGCAACCAGACCAGAAATGTTTTATGCCCCCTGATGTTTTCTAAACGACCCTTTACCATTATTAGATCTGCTAATGAAGTGTATGCATAACTGTAAATTGTGAAATTGTATATGCAAATTGCCTTGCATGAAAGTGTCTGCAAGACATTAGCTTAGTTATATGGGCAATAATTACGCAGTGTGGCATTTGTCAAGATGACTCATATCCCAGACTTCCAGGAAAACTCCCTTTTCCCGCTTTAATGCGGAGTCCTCTGCATACTTCATACACTGTGTGCATGTATACACAAACAAACACACACACACACACACACACACAGTACCTCCACAGCTACACTTACCACAGTTCCCAAATTTGCATAAGTCCTGCTGAGCAGTAAGCCTGGATCGGAGTATCAGATTCCCATCACTTGCTAATTGGCTGTATGTGTGGCCTTTCCCCCATCAAACGAGCTCTACCACACGCCACGGTTTGCCAGTTCAGGTGCTGAGGCAGAATGTGCCTCAAACGGGGTAAAACCTATGCTGTTACACAGTTCCAGAGCCCAAACTGCTGGTGTTCTTGGACGCCGTGAGCTCGACAACCTCTTCCCACCTTTCTTGGTTATGTGCCATACAGATTCTCTGCAGCAGAACTGGCAGTGACCCTAAGAGAGTGACCTCTGAGTGTGACACATTGCAACACTGCAACAGCCTGAGAATGTATAACATTCTTTATTTAAGAAAAGAGAGTGGTACAGGAACATATACAGAGTCAGTAAACAAACCGTACAGATCAACTCAATGGGACGTGTCAATGAGAACAAATCAAAGGTCGTAGGCACCTCCTTAACATGAGCAGAAAAATCAAGTGATTTAGAAACAAGCTCTCATTTATTGGGTGAATACAGCCGAGGCCACCCTTTTGACATGTTGCCGTAAGTCACATACTTACCAATACTTCTGAATCATTACACATGTCCGATAGAGGAAGAGGCAACATAGCCTGAAATGACAACTTTTAAGGTGTAATGGTCCCCCTAGAACACACTGGAAACAAACCCCAGAGGCGTGAGAGAAATGATGTCGAGGCCTCTGTTACATCTCCATGACAATGCTTACCTGGCCCATCGAAGGGCAAGAGTTTGGAGGGAAGGGGGTCCTTTGCGCTGAGGGGGATGAGGTAGAGGTCCTTGATACGGCGGTTGTTGTTGGCCACCACGCCGAAGCGGCGCCGGCTGCTGAAATACGAGAACAGGGAGACGTAGGCCACCTCCTCCTCTTCTGTAGCTGGGTGGAAGCGGATTAGACACAGCTCCTGGAGGGAGGGACCAGACCATAGCAGCATTAGGTAAGGAAGCCAACCGATTCCGACAGCACGTCATCCTCCGGTGAACACCAAGCCGCACATGACAATGCACCCGTTTTCAGGTTACCTTTGATAGGGAGGTTTTTAGTTTTCCAACGTAGTCCCACACGGTGTGGGGTGAGATTCGGCCGCCAATGTGGATCGTGTCAGGCAGATCCTGGATAGGATCGATACATCGCCACAGAGTGATCAGCCCATTGATGTAACACAACCAAAAGGTTCAGCTCTTGCATGCATCAGGGCTTACATTCAATAAACGTCATCTCAATCATAAGCGACCCTCCTTGTTCATAACAGAAACATCACAGCTTGTGAAAAATGATCAGAGTTCAGGACATTAAAAACAGACTAGGATCTAACCTCTTTTAAGTACTCGAAAGACCCAGAAACCAGGTAGGCTTTGGTGACAAACTTGGCCACAGTATGCATGTTGATGAACCCCTTCCATATCATCTCCTGCTGGGACAGGAAGACGGCAGTTTCGCTCTCTGGCGGGGAGTGAGATTCCGTCAAGCTGCAACACAACGCGGTCGACAGGCCAACCTGGATCAATCAAGGCCTCAGCCCACTCAGTCTCACTGGAGCTCATGCTTCCAATTCAGGCAACATGCTGGATATCACAATGACCTTGGCATACCTGGCTCCAGGTGGGCCGAAAAACCGGGTGTCTGGCGAGGCAGCTGGCTTTAACAAGATGGACTTTGGGGCTGAAGGAGGTGGAGGTGGAGGCAACAGCGACGGAGTCAGCTTGCCCTCCGTCGCCGATGACTCTGAGGCAGTACTAGGGAGTGCAGGGCTGGGTGCAGGCGCGGCTGTACCCGAAGGAGGTCGATATCCTGCAGTGCGCGGGTCCCGGCGCGTGATGGTGACGGAGGACACCGCAGGGATGGTGATGGGGGTGGATGAGGACGGGTATGTAGTGGAAGCTGCTGACGCAGCGCCATCTTCAGGCGATGCTGGAGACTCTATAACCGCTGTCTCACTGTCCTGAGGAGTGGCAGCACCTGGGGCCCCTTCACCCGCTTTGGATGGCCGCGGCTCCAGCTTCCCTCTGCTCTCGATCTTTTTAGCCACCAAGGATGACGAGATCTTGGGCTTTTTGGGGGCAGGCTCCTCATCTGCGGACTTCTGGCCTGCAGGGAAAAGAATGCCACAGACACGGCCCTTCAGCAGATGGTCAGGAACCCAACCACCACCGTCCCTGGCTCAGGACCATAGCACACGCTGCTTCACTCAAAGCGCTTGTCATCCTTTCTTCGATAGTCGCAGAAAGACAGTGCTAATACAGTGGTTACATTTCCAGAAGCTTCAGGAAACACCATAAGGATATTTGACACACACATCATTGCATGACATCAGGATAAAGAATCTGCCGATAATGGACCAAAAAAATTCTTTGTGCAACTATAGTGGCCAAGACAGAGAACCTTTTTAAAAATCAGTTTTTCAGAAGGAGACACGTTTACTTGTATGACTCAAACTGTAAACATTGCGCTGTTTGCGGCCTGTAGCGTTGCTGTTTACCTGTGCAGATCTTGCAGTTTAGGTCAAAGAGATGTGCCCTGTGCTCCGCAGTGGTATCCTTCAGCATGCTGCTGAAGATGTCAGGCACTGGGGCGACAGTGACCTCTGGGCTGGCCTTTGCCGCAGCTACAGGAGTGGGAGCAGGGGCAGGAGTGGGAGGCGGGGCTACGGCCGGGGCAGAACTGGCAGCCTGTCGGGTCTCATCTTGGTCCTGAAGGGGTTTTTTTTTTTTTTTTTAAATTTTAAACAAACTTCATTCCCTCGGCGCCAAAAAGGCATTACATGCGCATTATTTGAATTTTGATGGATAAACAACAAAAGATGAGATGGATAAGCTAAGATGCAGAGCTTTGACAAAACAGATGGAGAGAGAAATATGTCTGATTAAATGTGTTCCAGCAGAAGGCTTAGTCAGCTATCAGAAATAAATTCAGACAGGTGTTATGTGACAGGGGAATATAGGTGAACACAAAGGAATATAAGGGATTAGAGAAATACAGGGAATTACAGGGCAATATAGGGGATTATAGAGGAATACAGGTCAATTTAGGGAATTACAAAGGAATACAAAATACTACAGAGGATTACATGGGAATGCAGAGGATTACAGGAGAATAAGGATTAATATAAGGGATAAGGGAATACAGGAGATTATAGGGGAATATGGGGGATTATAAGGGAACAGAGCTATACTCAGTCTAGGTTGGAAGAATCAGAACGACCAAGAGAAGGCAAATTTTTGTTAGTTTATCTTAGACGTGTTTCAGGGGAATTTGCAAAAACACATAAAATGCAAAAAAGGTTAAGAGGCAGCCGATAGGTAAGACACGGGCAGAAATAAAACATTCATCTGGCCTGGGGTGGGGAGAAGGATTAGCTGAGCAAGAAGCAGACCGTGACAGACTAAGACTGCAAATCAAAGGGAGCATGAGGGAAGGTGAATAGCGCCAATGTGAAAGGAGGTGAAGAGGTGAGCGTGAGTAAGAAAGGGTGCAAAGTTAAGGAGCAAGAAAGAGCCACCACTTACTGCCGTGGAAGCCATGCGAGGCGACGGTGAGGAGGTGGCGGCGATACATACGTCTCCATCAGACACAGGAGGAGACTCTTCCATGTCGACACCCGGGGCTGTTTCCGCTTTGACTCCTGGCTTGGGTCTGGGCTCCAGGATCTGTAGGAAACAGAGCCACTGAGGTGGTAAATTTAAACGTCTTAGGCCATTTATCCCCATACGTGCTGCTGGGTAGGAGTGGACCGGAGATGTGTGACCCACGGTGATCACCTCTGTGCTCTCCCTCTGTCTCCACTCAGCAATCTCTCTGGACAGCAGCTCTTCTGGGCTCAGCCTCACCAGCTTGAACGGTGTGACTTCACCGCCGACGACCCGATAGAACAGGCCCTGGATCACACACATATGCTGGGATTGATGCTGGAAGGCAGCGCAAGATGACCATCCACACAGATAAAAATGGCTTTCATATATGTAGTACTGCTATAGTTAATTTGTAAATACCCTGTGCTTTATTCTGTCAGTAGGAAATTATTGGTGATAATGTCAAAAGGGAAAGGCTACAGTTACAAATTAAATACCAGCAGTATTAACATTAGCTGTAATAACATAGGAATGTGTCATTTTAGTAAATAACTAACCTTATTTTTCGGATCTTTCAGGTTGAACATGATTGACCTGTATTTATTTTTATATCTGTTGTCCGTGTTGAGGAATAGGTTGAACATTTCCTTCTCAATGTTGACAGCAAGTTTTCCAACTTCGTTTTCCGATATCGTCAAGTCATCGCTATCGCTCACCCTGTAAATAACATGGTTACAGGTGCAATCTACCCAAACTAAAGATTATTTTAGGCAAAAAAAAAAAACTTTGCGAAGTTACAACCTATATTCCTACTTAAATCTTTTAAATTAAAGTGGCATTAAATGCATGCACAGTATTGTTTAGTAAAGGTCTGACCCACAGTTACGCTTACCTCTTATACAAGATTTCAGTGAGGGAGCGCCGAATGTTCTGCCGGATCTGGTTATTAGGCTGGGGCTGGGCCTGAGCAGGCGTCACTGGAGGAGGCCTACCGCCCATACCAGATGGAGTGACGGGTGGTGCAGTGGACACTGGTGGGGGTCTGCTAGGGGCGGCTGTTGATCCAGAGACAGGGGTCTGCGAGGGTTCCTGTGGCTTTGGCTGTTTCTTGGGGATGGTGTAGGTGGTTTTGGTTACCCTCAAGGCCCCGGTGACATGGTGCCGGGAGCCAGGCAGACCACTGGCCACGGGTGACGGGGTGGGAGTCGAGCCTTGGACAGCAATGGAAGGTGGTGCCGGACTGGGTTTCTGCAATTTAGGAACCTTTCCCAAGGCTAGGGCATGTTTTTTGGCTGCTTGAGAGCCACTGGTGGGCTGCAGAATGTGCTTCTTTCCCTTGGTGGCTGGCTTAGGGCCCCCTGAACCAGAGGACCGCTTACCCCCTTTGGGGGAGCCAGAAGGACCAGCAGAGGACCTCCGCACAGGGGCAGTCTCCTTCTCACTGTCTGACTCGTCGCTCTCCTTCGCAGCTTTTTTAAACGAGAGAGGAAGAGAGAAACAGAGAGATGGTAAAGACCTCCAGGTATAGAGATGGACAACCCCCCCATAACTGTCAGAAAATGTGCATGATCAATAACGCCAGCATTCCTATGACAGAATACTACTTTTGTTATATGCAGTCTTGTGGTCACACTCCACTTAAAAGATAATACGATACGTACGAGTCTCCCACCTCAGAGCCCAGAATAATAGCATGAACAACCCGAGGACACGTATGGTGGAAGAGTCTTTCCATGTCTCAAACTGGGAAAAACATTTTCGCAATACTACTGGAAAAACCTCACAGCCGAGCGAGGATTTGTTGTGAAACATTAAGACAAAATGGGGAAAAGGAATGTGAAAGTCATCGCTTCAGGAATCTATCCAGTCCAGAACAGAGAAAACAACTTAACAATGCCTCACCAAAAAACACATCCATCTGAAGACAAGACAGAAACGAGACGCTCCCGTAGTATTGGTGTGTTGGAAGGTTACTTCATTATTTTCAGCCCATGAACACACTTGAAATTGGCCTTCGATATACATGCACAAGTGATGTTTACATATGACACACACCAAATTTTAGGTTGTTAATTTTTATTTTCAAGGCCTCCAAGACAGAAGAGCGGATCATGTTCAGTGATCCCAACGTTATCAGCACACACACCTACATATTTTTTTTTTGAAGAACTTATATCTAATTTTGGTTGAATTCTTTAAGCAATAACACATCTTGTCAGATCAGTAAAACTTCAATCAGCAGAAACTGATTAAAACTAAATTAACTGACTATGAAGCAATTACCAAGCCCTACAGAAGTTTTAGTTTTAAGATGCATCAAACTTTACATCAAAGTTAACTGGCTAAAAAGAATGAAATAAGGATTGACATTTTCTTCCTCTTCAACCATTATTACTACAGAGCAACACTGCTCTAGTCAATGTCAGATGCCTCAGTGTAAGGAGAGATTACTGCATGCCACACACGCCTGTTCTTTTGTGCACGAGGTATCTCAGCACCCTTGGGAATGGGGGGTGGTGGAATGTCACACTGCTCATATCCCATGTGTCATACAGGTGTCTCCCCCTTTGGACAGATCATTTAGGTCCATCGCAAAGAGATGTGCCACACTCAAAGCAACTCATAACATGGTGGCACATGTTGAGTACAACTGAACAGCCAAGCCATCAGCATGTCCTGCCAACACAACCAAATTAACAACTGCACTGACAGCTGGGCCATTTTTTTGAAAGCCCTTCTGAAGACCTGACTGTGTACGTGCAAACCAAAAAATGGAAAAGGCAACTTGACAATATGTATATAAAATTTAATGATGGACAGCATTTACCCAGCCTTTTGAGATGCACCAAGAGAAACTACCATGGATCAGCACTATAACATCACCAAGGATTACCAGCTGGTCATGGGTTACAACGCCTTCCCTTTAGTGAAAATGGATCCCCAGCAGACCCATGATACTATATTGTTCCAGTGAGACGTTCTTATTTGAACAATTTGATCACGCATACACACAGCTCCTAAATGGTCATACACCTTCCAAAAGGTTCCAGGAAATCAACTTTAAGATTATGTAGATTTGAATATGCCAATTTTTGTATACTCCATTCACCTCATGGGTTTTCTAAAAGGGGTGACTGTTCCTCTGGTGGAAAGGCCTTGGGATATGAACACACACCCCTCCCTGGCCTCCGAGTGGTCTTTCATCGGTCAACCCTGGTCTAGGAGGCAGCCGTGGCGCCACCTGCGATAGCACATGTGGAGCCAGTAGCCGATGTCAAAGCTCCACAGCACATCTTTTCACAACAGTCAGTACCACTGCCCTTACATTGGATGGTGACTCAAAACACTGGGCAATCTGAAAACGTCCCAGAGAGCAATCCAGTCCGGTCTTATTTTGCACACCTCAATGCTACACTTGGGTGGGTTGACTGATTTATAAAGTGGAATGTTAATGAACCTAATTACACAAGGAAGTACTCCTTGTCATGGAAAAGAAATGTTTTGTAATGTCATTGTGCTTGTAGTTCTCGCATGACAATTACTTTCTTTGGTACCCCTTAGGAGTCGGTCGGTACTAAAGTTAAACCTAAATTAAAAAAGCTGACAGAATTAAACTAATGGATTCGGTGTCATTAAGCTACCTGCAGTTAAATTTCTTTAACTTTCAGGAAAAAACACAATTATTTGTAAATATGTTCTATAATTCCTTGTTGGCTGAAAAACGAAGCATACTTAACACTGCTACAGAAAGGGTCTGAAGATGTTCTTCCCTTCCAGAATCAGAATCACTTTGGGTCTACTAAAAGATGACACGTTCTTAATACTACAAACCAAAAGGACATCATTTCTTTGGCAAGCACAATGTTGATTACCTTCCAGCTGCAAGCTTCTCAATTAGCAAGTGTGCCTTGAATTAATGCTCCATCTCGATTGCGCCTAGAAGGTGTAATGGACTGCTTTCAAAATCTTGGTATTCTGTGACAATCAACAGCATGTGTAACATTCACAGGCAAGTCAAAATAGGACTCCTTAGGACAGGTCACAGATTAGGTTACCACCAGTGGCAAAATATCTCAGCGGTTGAAATTACGACTCAGCACTAACCCCCCCCCCCCAAAAAAAGGGCACCTCTTTGAAGACCAGCTCCTCAAGCAAGCTTCCGTCAGAGGCCCCATTTAAAGGGTTCTTAACCCCCAGCTGCAGCCACCTTTCTGTGCTGGTCATTAACCAGTTCATGTTTTCCAAGACTCCAACCTGTTGGACCATCGCGGTCTGCACCCATGCAAAAGGCCTTTTTACCTGCTGGGAAAATTGGTACGACAATGGGACCATCATCCTCCTCTTCATCTGGTATGTTCACCATGTCTAAATCAGCAGGTCTCTCTGAACCACTTTAGTGATATGCTTGGAAAGATCATGTTGCTTCTGACTGGAGTGGGGGCACAAACTAAACCAAGGATGATCTGAAAATGTACAGGTCCAGCCCCCCAGAAGGGGCTCCACATCCTTGATCACAGTGCTGGAGCTGAATCACTCCACTTTAGAAATATGTGAAGTTAAAAATATGGGTTTGAGTGTCAGCAAAGCAAACTTGGTGATATCGACATGAAAACAGAGGCATTAACTGTGCTGTCCCTAATCGCCGTCCGCACTGCAGCCGCATCCTCCAGCGCTCCCCTCAGCAGCCTCCGTCCACATTCTCCCTCGCGGTTCTCCGGCGCCACAGCAGCCGGGCCTTTTCGGATCTTCCGACCGAACTGGTTCTTGGCTTGTGCCCGCTATCTGCGGACCCACTCGTTGGGCTATGTCAAGACGCTGACAACGCCGAGAGGGGTCAGGGGGCAGCCCCTTTTAGACCAGACCCGGCAACACAGAGGCTTTTTAAATAAACTAAAATGTAAAGCATGTGAAACTGGTCTTTATTTTATCAGTACGTAACCCGAAAGATGTTATTGAAACGATTCATGCTGATGAGTAAATGTAGAGGGAAAAAAAAAAAAAAAAACTAGACACTAATGGGAGACAGGTTTATACGGCACCGCCTAAGCCCACCCCCTCTGAATGACAGACATGGTTCAAGTAAAAGCTTATCAGTAAGACCTACCTGAGGGTGGCAGCGATGGCATCTCCATCAAGTTAAAAAGCAAATTTTTAGACAACCTCATCCCCACAAGGGGAAGGCAAGGACAGGAGGGTGGGGGGTGGAAATTAAACAGCCACAATTCTTTGTATACTATATAACCAAATAAACAAGCTTTATATTTCTAATATTGCTAATTTCTCCCCAATCATTAGTCAATTGCCAAGGGATAGACCTCTAACAGGTATCCTGGCTGACTGCACACTGCAACACTGACCATGTTTCCTGAAAAAGCAGGCAAAACAACACGGAATATTCCACACTTTTCCAGACAAAGGAAGGGCAGCAAATTCTGATGAGGGTTCAGTACTGAGGGTTTCTGAATTCCTGCATTGGAGACATACTTACCCACACACCCCCAGTTGTTACACTGTTGTCTACTTACCTGCACCTGACTGGCAAAGCTTTCCATGGCACGGGAAGGTCTTACGGTCACATGCACCATTAGAACCCAAACCACCGGGCCAGTTGTATGACAACCACTGGACGTGATTTCAACTGACACCCAAACGTCCGACCCCCCCCCCAAACGACCAAGTCACCTGCTGAGGTGACAAGTGTGCTTCAGAAGCAGTCTTTCAAGGGAGCGATATCTTTGGTTATGAAGACCTGTCATGTTATGGTCCCTTTGAAAAATACAAATAAATCCTTAACGTGTGGGCAAATAAAGTAAGGATGTGAAGTGTGGCAAACCTCCAAGAGATACATACACGATTTGTTATATACAGAAGACGTAAGAGCTGCTGTCTTTTCTGGCGTGACTGCATTGTAATTATGGTCGCTGGACCAAGAAGACACTGGCGGCTCCTGCTCAGCTGGCCTTGGGTCCTCCTCCTCCTCCTCCTCATCCTCACTGTCCGATTCATCATCTTCTGGCTTGCCAGATGACTCTGTGGACTTCCTGCCTGCAGATCTCCTTTCTGAGGCGGACTTCTTCTGAACAGGGAGATACACAGATCACAGCTTTCTTAGACTGACATGCTAAGCTGTAGTGTTAGAAGGCCAAAGATCAGGTACCAAGAGGTGTTGCTGGAGATGGCACCCACAGCATTGAGAGCACTTCTTAAAGTCAAGTGACAAAATGAACTGACATAAAACACAATCTCAGTTCTTACAAAACACATTGTGGGTTTTGTCCATGTTCTGCTTCAGTTCCAGAAGCCTGAAAGCCAGGACCTGTTAAGTGAGCTTCCTGAGCACTAAATATGGTACAAATGAAGGAGAAAGGAAGGCCATGCCGCTGAAGTGCAAACACCAAATAGCTCACTGAATTTAAGCAATGAGCAGGCCCTGCACCTCAGCATCCACATGATTTTTAAATGAGTATCATCTTCACAATCCCACTTCAGTCCCACCCCCACGAATGTGTTTCCAGCATCAAGCCTTGAAGGGCGATACTCAGTGTATTTACACCTAGGAAAGAGTGACTGATTTCACCTCTACCAAAGCATGAACACAGCATCTCTCGAGGCATATACAGGGTGGGGAGAAACAATTCAAAACTAGTGAAGTCGCTGTGGTAATATTACAAACTCTTCAGAATGCCCACCAGCAACAAACTTGACCACCATCTATCAAAATCACTCTGATATCCGATGTACTGTGTGAAAGGCTACAACTTGACACCTCCAAGTCGCTGGATTTTGGGTCACGACCCTAACAGAAACAGCCCACACCTTGGATGCAGCTCGGTTTGCAGCCTTCTTCTGCACTTTGATCTTAGTCTTCTCCTTCTCCTTGGGCTCCTTCACATCTGTGATTGACTTCATGGCTGCTGCCGCGTGTCTGAGGATGCAGTCATTGCCGCAGTACACAGAGTCCGGCAAGGCGTTCTTCTCGCAGCCCGGACCGATGCACTTGGGCAAGGATGCCGTTTCAGCAGCCTGAGAACCGGGGGGGGGGGGGACAGCCAAACCCAATTAGAACTCTTCTAAAGGAAGAAAACAGGTGAGCTGGTGCTGGTAGAGATACATACCGGCTGAAATATTTTAATTTTCTTTTTCCCACTTGGATTGGTAGCTTTCTCTATCCTGCCTTTGATCCCCAGGTCCTCACTGGCTTTGTCCTCCACACCAGCAGGGGGCACCGTCCGCTCTGCAGGAGAGCTCTGCCGGGTCCTGCGAGCAGTCCGCTTCCCACTGTCAGCGGGGGAAGCAGCCTGGCTCTTGCGGGTGGAGCAATTGGGGCAAATGTAGTCCTCCCCATTACGCTCCAGCAGACGGCCACGCGCCTCGGTGATGCCCACACAGTCGCCGTGGAACCACTCCTCGCAGCGGTCACAGCAGATCATGAACCTGCAGGCAGACGCAAGGCTTAAGAGGATCGCGAATGCAGCATGAGTACAGACACACAGCGATAACAGAGCACTAGCGACGCACAGGATGGACAACATGTGGCCATTCTGAACAGAGCTCTTAGAAGATGAGTGAGTGAAGATCACACCTTTTGTTATGCTTCTGCCGGCAGATGCAATAGAGCGCGTTGGGGTCATATCCTTCGTTGTCAGATTTACCGGATGACTCCTCTTCCTCCTCATCTTCATCGTCCTCTTCCTCCTCATCACCTTTGCTGTCCTTCGAGCCCTTTGCTCGCCGCTTGCTTTTAGAGCCCTTTTTGGCCGTGCCCGAGTCTGTGCAGGCCGCTGGGGTTCCAGTGGCAGGCTTCTCCGAGGTCTCGCCCTCGCCCTCCACGCTCACACCAGATGCCACTTCTGCTTCCTGTGTCTCGGCCTCAGAGCCAGCCACGTGCTTCTCCTCAGGTTTCTCTCCTTTTGCAGGAGCAACATCTGCGTTCTCTTCCGCATCCGAGCTGCCGTCCTCACTGACGGAGCCGCCCTTCGCGTCTTTCTTCCTGCCCCTCACCTTGCCATCAGGCTTCCGCTCGTCGGCCGCCGTGTTGCCATCGAAGCTGGCCTCTGAGGCCGTCTCTGCGTCGGTTGCTGTCTGCGAGGGTGTATCCCAGGTCTCCAGGTGGCCCGGGGTGCTCCTGCGGCCACCACGCCCCCGCTTGGCTGTAGAGAGGAACTCCTCCAGCTTATCGGTACGCTTGGCCTGGCGCCCACTGCGCCGCACTGGTGCGCTACGGCCATCCTGGCTCTCGACTTCAGCTGGCACCTCCCGTTTGGCGATGGTGGTCCTGCGAAAGCCCCAGGTCTTCCTGAACTCGTTCGCCTTGGCCGGCTTCCCAGAGTCGTCTCTCTTCTCTGCGTCTTCAGTGGTCACCTCCTCTTTGTCATCGGCAGCTGAAACAGTTTCTAAATCAGACAAATAGGTGAACTTATGGGCTTGAATACATTTGGATACTTTACAAGCAAACTTCAGGCGTGGCAGACGGAACAAACGACAGATGCAGAGCAGCATCTACAGGTAGCCACTCTCCCCCAACACCCTCCTCACTGAAAGAAGCCAAGCCCTTCCCAAAGACAGCCACAGAGACAGCACAGTACCTTGGGAGCCGACGTCCACAGGGTCCTTATCTGACTCAGGAGCTATGGGGGTGTCCAGGCTCCCAGTGTCCTCCATAGTCGGAAATGTATATCTACAATTCGAAACAAACTAATGAACGTGGGCTACTCAGCTCCTTTCAGTAGCAAAGGAATGGCTGCACAGAGAGTTAAATCCAACTTGCCTGCAACCAAAATCACGAGCAAAACGGATGCTGCTATGACTAAAAACAGCTGAGGCCGAAAATTCAACAAAACAGCTGCAATGTTAACAATGCCATTCTTTTACTTTATGAATAACTTCTATGGGACACACCAGGGGTTTGAAAGCTTGTCCCGATAACCAGAAAAGATGACATGACAAAACGACATTTACATTCCTAAAGAACAATTCTGAAAAGCTCAGCTTAATGCCAAACAGCCATGGAGAGTAGGTTCATTCTTAATACATCTTTCACCTAGCAACATGACGTTAGAAGGTTACAAGATGGACTCTAATCTGCTGACCTGTTAGATTAGCAGTGGCTAGGACAGAGAAGGCCCAAAGTCTCAAAACATGAATTTTACATATTATAAAGAGAGACTTGAGGCAAGATGTGTTATTCAGCAAGCCCTTGTTCAAGCTAAAGAAAAACTAGCAACAAAAGGCAACTCTTAGCAGATACTGTGGCGCTTTCATTGTTACTGCAGTGGGAAAACTACCATTAACCCATTGTTTGCCATGATCAATAAAACAAAATCCAACGACTCGATAAAATTCAAATTCTTTCAAACGCGACAGTGATTAACATTAGAACTACTACTACAGCTGGATTGATTTTATTCTAGTTGAAAAGAGCTCAAATGCTTAAAAGCGTGCACAAGCGTAAATGCAAATTAAATGTATTCATTATCTGGAGATGAAGATTTCTACCAAAGTACAAAGGTGTCATCTTTTTTAAAAAGCAGGTCGTATAACTGACAGCTATACAATCATTTGCTTTTGTCAGACTAAATACAAGCATTTAAAACTGAATATATCCAGATATAAATCTGGCAAACGGGGAGGTGGCCCCTCATTTGCCATCTTAAAGGACACCCCTAAAAGTTGAGGCTTTTCAGAGATGACCAAAGTTTAACACAACAACATACATCTCTATACCAAGCTAGGACTAGACTATGTTTAAAGAAAACACAAACTCTGTCCTATAACCTGAAACAGGGAGCCTCTCAAATAAACCCTAAGCTTTACACAACTCAGTGGTTTCACCTTACATACATACAGCCAGATCCTTGTCAAGGTATCCAACTTCCTACCAGGTAAAACCAAAACTCATCCACTAGGCAAAACACTGATAATAAAAATACACATGAAAACCACACTATCAACATGCGCTGGTTACTCATTTTCAGTGTCACTCTAAGCTCAACCACTATAAGGATGACAATGACGACTCGAGGTTTGGGGAGTGCACTCAAGAAACAAGACATGGAAACGTGAATTACCTTATGATTCAAAAACTACAGTCCATTTATATCCGTCACTATTTAACAATAGCTCAAACTTTGTTATACACACGCAAACAATAATATACACGGTTTGGAAGATACAAAATGAACTTTTACTATCAAGATGAAATTTTCAAATTGACAGGTTAGCTTTAAAATGCCTTACTTGTAAAAGTTACCATGAACAATTTACAACAGCTACGTTTAACAAACCCAATGAAATTTACCTACTGAAAGTTCCACATTTCCAAAATATCTGTGACAAAACGACATACTGAAGGCCACTGAGCAAATTTCCGCATAAAAATTTCATAGAATAAATGTTGTTAAAGGATGTTACATTCTTTAGTGAAATTGTACCGAGGAAACAATTTAGACAAAGGTAAACAGGATAGCTGATCACTTGTTACACAACATGACTCTCTAATGAGCTTATGATTTAATAAGGGATCAATCCACCCACAGCAAACAAGCAGCTACAACCTACTACAGGCACTGCATCTAGGAGTCCTGCACACCTCTGCAGCAGTGAGGCCAGAGGGGTGGGGCCAGGCCATACCTGCTAGAGAGCAGGGAGGCTGGAGGGGCGGGGCCAGGCCATACCTGCTACAGCACTCAAGTTGTGGGACAGCGGAGTCACTGCTTTCCCAGGTCAGTCGTGCCACAGGCTGCTGCGTTCAGGCTCCGTTTACAGCAGGTCCTGCTGGAGGGACATCATCTAACTTCAGCGACTAAGCGTGGAGCTGGAGGAGGAAACAGGAACAGTCAACATCAAACCATCTGGTACTCTACTCAAAAAAGACTGCTTCTGTACATCTAAAAATTTGTTCGTTTTTACATTCATGTCTAAATTAATGTGAACATGTTAAATTTGAATCCAGCAAGCGATGGAAGCTAGGTTTTGTGATGAATCTGTTTTAAGCACCATAGGAATAACATTTCAGAGAAAAATCCATTTTAATGAAAGTATATCTAATTGCCTGTATCTCCCCGTTATCAACTAAACTAAGGGCCCTAGCACCGACACACCTGTGACTTTGAGGACTGGTTTTAAAATGCCAAGTCCAGCTTCAACACTGCACACTTGCCAAGCATCATTACAGAACTCATCAGTGCACAGGCTCATCTGTCGTGTCAATAATACCACCAATTCACATCAACAACTGGTTAAAGAGATTAACTAAAAGAGCAGTGACAACAGAAAGTTTAGCAAAAACCAGCCATTTCCAAATTAAAAAAAAAAACAAGTTAAAAAATACATACCATATATTTGCCCAATCACCACTTAAGACTACTAAAGATAATACAAGTATGAAGATGCCTTCAGCAGTAGGCCAGGCCTAAAACTTACAGCATCTGAGATTGGCTAGACACGGCTCCATTTGTTGCAAAGAGGTAAAATTAGGTACACCCAGCAAAACTAGCAACAGTGACTAGATCACCAACTTTAACGCCAAACCCCCCGCACACACTTCAAATGGCACTTGCGGTTCTCCACAAATACGTAAATACTGTTCAATAAATTATTCTGCAACAGAGGAGATCATCTCCTGGAACCAAAAACTGCATTATATATCCAAGTTCTTGCTTACTACTCTACCTACTACCCGCTCAACGTCATATTGAGGCAGCAAGCGGGCAACTGAAACACCAACGTCATCAAGTCTGTTAGGGCCATGGGATCCCGATGCTATCCTTGGGTCTAGGGGGTGTTGGTGCTGGAGGAATGTGATGAGTGCTACACCCTCTAGGGCATGTGACTGTTCCAATTAAACACTTCATCTGAAAAGAATTTACCAGAAATAAACACCCAATAAAGAGCATGCAACAAATTGCTGAATTTAGTAATTACTGCACTTTGAAAACAATTCAAATTAGCACACTGTAGACCAAGGATATATAAAAAAACCAGGTAAAAACATGTAGGCCTAAATGAAGGATCAAGTCACCCGTTTGACTAGCAATACAAAAATCCACTGTTGAAATTCATATTTCATGTCAGTGACATCCATTAACTTTGATTATTGTAAATGATTCTGCACCATTACCTTAACAGCAAGAATTAACTGACCAATATGTCACCTTTATAATAAGTTAATTACAAGTTAATTGCAATCTGAGGAAAATGGAAAACTTACTAGCTCAAAAAATAGGGGAAAAAAGATTTTGAACTTACAACAGTGAGCTTTAAAGCTTACCTTGTCAGGCTAAACTGTGCCCAAATTAATGACATGATTAATTTTACCATATTAGCCCAACTACAGAAGTATTTAAAACCAACCAGCTTCAAAATCATTCCGTCTCAAGTTATCCGAGTGAAAGCGGAATGACCTTCATCCTAAATACCCAGTGATATTTTTGCAGCCAGCCAGATAGGTCACTGGGATTATTCCATTTCCTGTGCTGTTCCAAATCTAGTTCAGACTATTCCTAAATACATGGTATACGGAGTGCAGGCCTTTCTTAAAACTGACCATACAGAGTTGAACAAGTAAAGCCATCTGTATACCTGAAAAGATGTCAAAACTAGCTGAAGATGAACACACAGTCAGGGACAACTATATAATTACGATGTGCAGTTTACCATACCTACTGTACATTGTGTGATTACAGGATTTTTTTTTTTTTTACACGATTTCTGGCCACAAATTGCAGGATATTTGTTCATATTTGAAATATCACCATTACAAGTAGTATAAATGTAGATATTCACAAACAAACACGGCTATCTTTCCTTAGACTTCATTCATTCATTTTGGTTTTAAAACGGTGACTGGACGGGAGTGTGCAAGTACCTGACATGTTCGGACCAACTGTAAAGACTGGGTGGCCTCAACTGAAAGCAGTATAATGCACTGAAGTTCAGACTGATTGCCTGAGGACAACACTGCAAGTGGGATAAATGTGTCTTTGTCAGAAGTATACTGCCAGCTTACCCTACAAACTCAGAAGAACGTGGCTGTACTGGACACTGAACAAAACTCAAACATTCTTCCTGTCGTTATTTTTGCTAACCCCAGATATACAGAGGTGACTCCCACAACTGCAAGCCCAAACACTAATGTAATCTATGTTTAAAAATGCACTTGATTCCAAGATTTTCTTCCCTTTTCCAATCCACCCATGCAGATTAAACAGAGGGTTAGGGTTTAATATACAAAACCACGATATAAACTTCGTTACAGCATCAGTTTTTGTCTTAGTCCTATGAAGATGTCCAATATTATATTAACCTACAAAACTACCAGCACAAATTGCACGTTAACATCTAACTATATGATCTCAGTTCTTAAATCCCCAGAACTAGAACATATCAAAATAGATGTCGTACTGAACAAAGAACCATGACAGTATCTGCAGTACCATAGTTGGAATCTTACATTTGTCTTTCACATGACACATTTTAGGTGTATCACCACCAAGGCTATTAATTAGCATTGAATTAAACCTGGACTCTATAAACGAGGACTAAACAACCAAAAACTGCTTTAACCAAAATTGATCACTCCTCACAAATGCTGCAAACATCTTAGAGGGTTTTGTTATGTACTCAGTGATGTCTGGTAATGCAAATGGTCTTAATTCAAAAGGGAATATGACCAGAAGTGGAATAAAGAAGGGGAATTTTAAATTCCCCACCCAACTAGAGATCAGGGGTGACCAGCATCAGACAATGACTAGTTGACATACACTGAAGTCAGACACCAGTGCATTATGACAAAGAGTACAAAACTGAAATTCAGCCAAGAGTACTCATACCAGTACTGCGTCTTGAAATCAAACACATTCCACCATGAAATAAGACAGACCACAGCATATTGCCTTAGTTGTACCAGCTAAGCAGAACTTTACTGCTTCCTGCCATCAATAAAGCAGGCAGCTCCACAATGTACAAAACAAGCCCAGTTTTGAACACCCATACGACCTGGCCAGAACCACCCACATTAAGGCAAATACATGCAAGCAAGTAACTTGTCTTTGATGGCGTGGAGGAAGCCCAACACAGAAGGTGGTGAGTGATCCATGCGCCTGTTCAAAGCTAAAATAATGGCAACAGCTTGATAACATTAGAGATGGCTAACCTAGAAAGCTGAACACACAGCAAGGGTTCCCAATATTTAAATGAGGAAGCAACCATCAGAGATACTGCTATTCAATATATATTTTGTATAGCGCTTTTAACAAAGAGCACCATCACAAAGCACCTTAAAACCCTGGGCCAAAGGCCAGTGGCAAGGAAAAACTCCTTCAGCGACAAAAAAAAAGTTGGGGAGAAGCAGACTGCTGTAGGAAACTATAGCAGTAAGACTAAAGGTCAGATCGAACCCATTGCACCCAGAGTTGTCCGTCCAGGGCTAAATCCATTTCAAAAGCTAACCAATTTCTTAGTCCTACTGTGAACAAGTGAGGCAAACAAGCAGTATGGACAATCTGAAACAGGACATTTCTAATGGGAAAATATGCAGGTGTATAGGGGGAGAAACATAGGGGGCACAGAACAGATGCTACAATATGTGACCCTTCAAAAGAAAGTGTTCGAACTTTCCTAAAAGGTCACTAAAACAATGGCATTTTTGCCATGCTAGCAACATTTCTATGGCAAATAACATGTACGACTACCCTATAATTTTGGTGCATATAAACCAATGGCTAAAATCATGTTGTCAAAAAATCTGAGGTAATTAGTTTTCCATTTTATTACCCTGATTCTGCACACTATATTGCCACAGTAACATTACTCATTACTAACCGAGTAATGTACTACCATTTGAACTAGACTCCCCCCCCCAAAAAAACAGATCTTAAACTGGGCTCATCTTACATTCAAGGACTAGAATTTAAATGTAATTTTCCTCTACCTGGCTAGAGTCGGTTACAGAGAACAATAGAGGAAATAAATCACTCAAATACATAATTCTTACTACCAGGCATTTTTGAATAATTATGCAATTACCACATTACTGACCAGCTTGCCAACCCCCATTTAATATTTATTTCATAATTCAGATCAATGCATTTGACATGTAAGGCAGTTTTAAAGTCTAATTAGACTGAATTAGATATCTTCAATTGCACTTTTTAAAACACTAAAGAGTTTATATTTTTCTGGTCAAAATTTTTTTACTATATTCCTAAAACTTTTTAAGAATAGTTGGTGGAGGGTCGTCATATAATCAGGACCGTCTAATATTTGGGCCCACAGGGGAATTCAGGTCTAAGCTTGTACTAGAATGGTAAGAAGGTAGAGCTCGGTAACCGAAATCATGACTAACCACTAGATGGCGCCATGGACAGTGCAGTTCTGTTATACACTCTTGCCTCCATTTTAAGAGCTCGCTGTACTCTTATCCACGAAAACGCCAGTGACTTTTGTCAATATCTCCGAGCTTTAAATATATGCATTTCCTTCTGAACTTAACTCGAGTTAATTCGTAATACTCGACCTATTTACCAAAACGCAGCTTCAATTTACCACTGGTAGTTCAATATTGCAACAATGAAGAATCAGCAATTCATCATTACAATATCCAGTACTGTTGCATTAGTTCCTACCTCGTTAACATATGAGACCAAAGCTGAGTTTCCTGGAGGCTTATTAAACTACGTGAATGTTCAGCAAGTGACGCAAAAGCCGATGGAACCGCCTCCAGACTGTAACGAAGTCCCACAATACAGAACAAAAAGAGGCAAAGGTCAGTTGCTCGTGTAGAGGCTTACAGCATGACCTAGTACCCAAAAGGGCATCGATGCCTTCTTTTTTTTTGAAGATCCCATTGCATTGATTGAAATGCTAGGCTATACCACCATCGAAGCATTTCCATGAATGAATTTTGCCTATTTTGCCCCGGCACGCCTTCGTGATTACTGAATCGGGAACCCCATTATGTACAAACAAATATACCACCCAGAAAAGGTACGAACTGTAAAGGCGAAAACGTTCGGTTCAGTTTTATCATTTTGGGCCTGCTAGAGCCTTGGTACGTGCAAGGACAATTTTAAAAGGCGTCAATCTAGCAGATTTCAAATTCCATCATTCATTAAATATTTAATGACAACTTACATCTACACCGATACACAGGGGCCAGCAGGTTTCGCAACATTCAATGTTCAGACAGACGACAACAATCACGCTCAATTTTATTATTTATGATTGTGAGCATGATTTTGGTCCAGGTCTGCTGTGGCCAATAGGACTGCTGGTGCTCCCACCCAACTCCGTGCACCAGCCTACAGTAAATTATATTATAGCATGCTAGCTCCTGCGCTATGGTAAATAATAAATAAAACCGAATGGCTATGCTAATTCAAGTCGAGATATTCACTCTGGGCACCACCTGGACGTCGTGCACAATGCTGGATTTCTAGCTGCTCGGCTGGGCAGCACATTGAAGACGAAAACACGAGGAGCACGCGGACGGCTCGCGCGCGCGCGCGCGCTACTGCCGCCGCCGCCGCCGCGAGGCGCGCTACTTAGCTTAGCATCTACTAAACGGTCTAACGTGAGCTACACTTTGTACGGGTTTTTACAAACAAAACGTGCAAAGCAGATCAATTTGGGGGCGGCTGTGCCGGCTAACTCCGCTCACAAGCCGAACACCACGAGTGCCGCTCCTCGGTAACCACAGTTCAAAAAATGGCCAATGACGCTAACGTCAGTTCAAAGCGCTACACTTCAACGGACGTTAGAACTGCGTGAGGCGACACAAATCCCAGCATTTCTTGGTACGAGAGACATTACAGAGACGCTTCCACGCAGTTATGAAGGCGGACGTGTCGCCGGGACGACGTGTCGCCGAGAGGCCCGCACCGATACCTTTAGCTAAGCGGCCTTGTTCGGAGTCCAGCAGCTAAGGTCAGCACACGGCTCCTTTAAACGGTTCACTGAACATTTAAACCATTACAAACTGCCACTGAACATTTTAAAGAGCTCTAGTTAGGTAGACCTCGGCTAACAGTGCACATTTTAGGTAACGGCCAATTTCCCTAGCTACGACATTACCCGCCATGCTAGCGAGTAACCGTGCTACACGCAGCTAATAAAGAAAGGAAACCAACTCACAGCGGCGACTGCCGACGTGCGCGAACTTTAACAAACGCAAAGTCTAGGCCCGAGTGCAAATTGAAACGCAACCGACTCACTTGTTATGCTTGTTTTACAATCTAAGACGATCTCGAGTCAGTCCTCCATTTTCCGCGGTGGAAACGATGGCGCGAGTGCTGGGTGGCGCGAGGAGCCGCGACATAAGCGGGCGGCCTACAGCGCCGCCGCAGGCCGGCGGTGCGAATCGCAGCGGCGCTTCTCGTGGCGTCTGGCCGGAGTATGCCGAGTGTTTACTGTTTACTGGACACTGGACACACTTGTAGGTAAACACACGCTTCATGGGCTCGCGTGATACTATATGGTTGTTCTCACTAATATGTGCAAATACAGTTTTTGTTTTTTTTTTTTTAAGGAGCGCCATCTTTGAGGTTTTTAACTGATCCATATCCAGGGTAATTCACAGTTTAAAGACACGTGCTGAATGTCCCCAAATGCATGTTGCATGAGTCAGAGTTACTAAGACATCCTTCACCGTCATGGGGTTGTCTGCCGTATTTATGAAGTTTCACTAAGTAAATGAAGGCAATAATCTGACGTAATACATTTAATTAACAAATTATGCGGAAAAACATTAACGGGTTAATTCATTTAAAGTTTTAATATTACATTTTCAAAACATGCAATTTTCTCTAACATTCAGCACTTCATATAGCTTTGAACAAATCATTTATTTGATCTTTTTATCTGTCCATCTTTAACAGGTGTGTACTGTGGTGCTGGTATACAGGCTGTGTAGCTTTTGAGACCTGATCATGTGACAATCATTAATCATTCACAGTTCATAATAAACTGTGACCATATGATTTTTCAACACTGGCAAGCTGCATTTCGGCATTTTCCCCTCAAGATGTCCCTGTAGACACCTACTGTTGGTCCTCGAGCTGACAGCACTCGTGTTTAATCAAAAAAGACCATCCCATTCAGGGTGTACTCCAGCCCTGTGTTCTGTGCTGTATGAGATAGGCTATGGACTCACCACATCTCTGTACTGGATGGAAAGTTATGGAAGATGGAGGTATGGAACAAGTTTAAGGTCAATGGTATTGAAGTGAAAATTATCCTCCTTGTTATTTGTGTAACAAAGATAAATAATGTGCAAAGAAACAACCTAAAACAAATCACAGCATGTCTATTGTAACAGACAAACCATGAGATAAATATGTCTATGATAGACAATACATATTCAAGACTTATTATGACTAAGGGTTGTCAAGTGAATGTTGACTGCCGGTGACCTTATAGACAGGAATATTCCAGAATATCTTGTTTCCAGGCCTCTCAATGGCATGCTGGTTTAGAGTCATTCCACTTCCCCCATTACACTTTCAACTTTCCCAGGTATAATCTTCGACTCCAATGCATTGTCTCCTCATTTGGGTTTCAAGTGAAGCTCAAGCCTGATTCGATCAACATCTTGCCAAGTACCAGAATGTACAAGGAATTGGTTCTGATGTGGCTTCATTTCCCATCTTTGTAATGTACACTGTGCCTTTGGTCAATTCATTTTGATGTCCTCAGTTCTTTCATTTTAGCCAAATCTGTTTTCCACCTTTATTTTGACCGTAGTTCCTCTGGTTCTCTATCAAATAGGACTGACAACTTGATATCGTCCTGGTGTTTTCTCTGAAGGCAATGGGTTTGTTCTCTGGGTCCTTTCATGGAGGTCGGCTGGCTTTGCTGTTCCTTTTCAGCTTCACCTGGACCTTCAACATAAGTAGTTCACGATCTGATTCACAATCTGCAGCACGCTACATCTTTGCTATATGAATGGAGGTCATTATTTGTTTACAAACAATGCATTCTATTTAACTTCTGTGAACTCCATTTGCGTATATCCAGGTGTGATGACAATTCTTTGGATACGTGTAGAATGTCTTGGCCATGGGGAGGTTGATGGGTTCACTCTCCTTCTTTATTTTGTTTCCAAGTCCATACTGAGCAACCATCATGTTTCACTTACATTTACATTATTATTTGCTATATGCTTTTCTTTAAGAATAATGTGAATTAGTCTTAAGCATCAACACAAGGACATTACATTAAATTAAGTAAGACTAAGTGATCCCACCTACATCCATCCATTTTATTTTCCATTCCTTTATTCACTGTCATGGGGAGCTGCTTATGACAGATAACATTACTATATACAAAATAATACTGAAGTACAAAACACTGAATAAATGATACAATGTGCAGCATGATATGGAAGTAAATCATACTGCCATTCACCATACTCTATGCAGAGTATATTCCCATTCACCGTACCCTAGCCACAGCATTTTCCCATTCACCATACCCTATCCGCAGCATGTTCCCATTGACCGTACCCTATCTACAGCATATTCCCATTCACTGCATCCTATCTGCAGCATATTCTTATTACCGTACCCTATCCACAGCATATTCCCATTCACCGTACCCTAGCCACAGCATTTTCCCATTCACCATACCCTATCCGCAGCATGTTCCCATTGACCGTACCCTATCTACAGCATATTCCCATTCACTGCATCCTATCTGCAGCATATTCTTATTACCGTACCCTATCCACAGCATATTCTCATTCACCGTACCCTATCTACAGCATATTCCCATTCACCGTACCCCATCCACAGTACATTATTACCGTACCCTATCCACAGCATATTCTCATTCACCGTACCCTATCTACAACATATTCCCATTCACCGTACCCCATCCACAGTACATTATTACCGTACCCTATCCACAGCATATTCTCATTCACCGTA
>JAACJT020000115.1:16501-29248 GCA_009936485.2 Gymnarchus niloticus | reverse complement strand
GCGGTGATTCATAAGCCCCGCCTCTTTCGGGAGACGCATCCCGTGAGTCTGCGTGTTGCGTAACGACCCAGTGATCAAACCCCCCCCCCCCCCCCCCCAACCACCACACCCTCACGCAGGCACGCGCACACCCACCTCCGCCACACGCCGAAACAATACCGGGACTTCAGCGGGGGCGGAATGGGGGACCGGAGGGCTCTGGGGACGAGGGTAAACACCACGTACGCCTCCTGCCGTCCCTGCCGCCATGGCAACCGCAAGGTCACCATGCCTATCGTGGTAACAAAAAAAAGAAAACAAAAAAACCAAGCAGAGTGCCCTGCAGGCAGGAATGCGGCCCTTTTCAACCCCCCTCTCCAGCTGACAACACATCGTGCTGCAGTATGTTTTCGCAGGGACTTTCCGATAAGGAAGCCACCCTACTCAAAAAGGTGACGAACAGGTTTCTATACCCATGCTGAGGTGTGCTGGCTGCCTGTGCCTTTTTGCTGAAGGTGCAAACCCCTGAAACATCGTCCAAGGTCGTGTTTCGGTGATCTCGGTGGAGCCGGAACCCCGGTTGGCCGTGATTTCATCTCTACCTGGCCGCTCTCTGGAAGATCTGGGAGCCCTTCGGTCTGCCGAGATGCCCCCCCCCCCCCCAACCCACCGACGTACCGATGCTGGGGACGCAGTGGTTCTCTCAGCCCACCTACAGGCAATCACCCCCACCAGGCAGCCCAAACCTCGACTGCGAGGAGGCCATGGCCGTACGAGGGGACGGCACGGTGAGGGAGAGCCACACAGCAAGGCTAGCCGCCGTCAGGCCGTCTTGCCGTCCCCATCCCTGCGTTTAAACAGCGCACACCCTCTCTGTCTGAGAGCAGGTAAAGAGAACAACGAGGTCTCAGTGCACATGCCAGACTGTGTACCCAACGAACCCTGACTTCAGACATCTCGGAAAAAAAAAAAAAAAAAAAGGTGAAGAAGCCATTACCAATCTTCCCTGTTACCCTTTCAGCTAACAAACCCTTCAAAGTACAAAATCGACATGTAACAGCATACCTTATCTTAAAGCACAGAACATATAGGGCAAATTCTTCAGCCGTGGACCTTTAAAATTTTTGGACAGTCTAGGATGAAACAAAGATGGGTGCGGAATTTTCCAGAAGGGCCCTGTTCTCCCGGCTGCTCCGCTGCAATTGTCAATCTTTAACCTCAGCTGTGGCTGCGATTGGCCCAGACGCCACACGGACAAGTCTGATTGGCCACTTAAGCAGTGCCACACTGCTCCCCTCTAACCCATCTCCCTCTCAGGCATTCTGCTGCAGTGCGGGGGGATTTCTCCCCGGGACATAAAAAAAAAAAATAAATAAAAACAAAAATCTTCTTGGCTAAACTGAAAATAAAAAAACGAAAGCATACGACGAGAGGTGGTACAGTAAGACCGTGGAGAGCAGGGCCGTGCGGATGGCCGTCCTCAGCCCTGAGCAGCTGAGCTCTGGCAGCCATATATGAGGCACCGTCTTCCTGGAGAAGCTGCGGCTCGTCGCATCGCTGCTTAAGGTTGCACGCAGCCAGCCGAGGATCTCCCCCGGCACAAAGTGCGGCCAAGAGGGAAAGGAACGTGCCATCAATCGCCGACATGTCTCTTATAACCGTCTCCACGACACCCCGCTTTGTTTTTCATCTGTGCATCGGAAAAGTGATTAAAAATGAAAGTAGGCTTGACAGCGTAGGCCACTGGTTTCAAAACAAAGCCGTTAACGTCGCCATACTGTCACACTCTGTATCCGTAGAGACCGTAACCCCCCCACGTAATTTAAAGGGCTCAGCTGACAGTCTGCTGTCATGCCTCAGTGTGGGGTGTCAATAATCTCAGCCACAGAACATAACAGAAAAAAAATAAGGCCTAAGAACCAGCGCTGGGGTGACTATAAACCTACTGGTGAAATCTCTACATTTATGTAAATGACGCTTCATCTGTACTTTGCTCGCCACGGTCCCATCTCGGCACCCGATCGAAGCACAAACAAGGTGTTACGAAACGGCAGACGGACCCGGGAAACATCAGCTTTGTCAATAACTAACGCAGCTGAACGGCATGTGACTGAGGTTTCACTCAGTGGAAATGATCCCCCAAACAAAATGTCTACGCCGAAGGCTTCAGTACCAGGTTTTACCGACCACGGCCAGGGAGAAGCTGTTTTAGTGCCGTGGAGGTGGTGACGAGGGCCAAGAGATGGTCAGAGATGGGCAAATGCCCGGGTCGTCACGGATATCCTCTGAGGCACGGAGTCCGTAAGTCTGAAGATGAGCTGCCTGATGATCGGGGGGCGGCCCGCATGACGGTGACACGTTTCCGAGAGGGAGCAGGAGCCCAAGTGTTTACACAAGCTCACACTCTGGTAGCTAGAAATCCCTCAGCCCTTAGTAATGGCGAGCAGCCTTCTGAAGTCGGACACTAGGCCCGGCTCCAGCTACAGGAACCAGAAACCGTCAGAGCTAAACCAAAGTTATGGATTCTACAAATCAGATGCCACTCCTTAGAGAGAAGACAGCAAGCTTTCAGGGTACCCAAAATGTCCTGAACTGCAGAGCCGTTTTTTTTCCTCTTAATTACTCGTCATCATTTTTTCAGGTCATTTGAAAGGAAAGAGTGTGGAATTACTGTTTTAACTACTAGCAGCAGATGCCCCCGCCCCCCCCCAGCCTCGCCGCATTCCTGCCCCTCCCCCCACCCCCGCTGAAGCCGTTTGTGAAGCTGTGAGAAGCTAGGCCAGCCTCCCCAGGGCTGGTCTGCTAAAACTGCTCGCCTGCTCCCATGCTGCAACACGGGCCCACAACAAAGAGGGCTACCTGGCCCACCCCAAAACACTGCCCCCCTAGCCCCAGTAACACCCCCACCGACCCCAAAGTACCTAACCCCAAGAAAAAAAAAATAAAAAAGGTCAAGCCAGCAATGGTTAACATGTTAAATACCTTAGTGTTCTTTAAGAAAAGACCCTCCATTAATTAAGAAATACATTTTTAATGGAACTGCTAAGGCCAGCCCTGCAAGTCAACATGGAGACAGTCTGAGCCCCCATGTGATCAGGAGCACGGGCTCCCAGAAGGAGAGAGCCTGCCTCTGCCTCTGTCAGGCCCTGGCTCTGTGCTGTGGGCCTTGCTGGCTACTCCTGCCGTCTCCTCCTCGAGTATCAGACTGTATATCTGCAGCAGATAAGCAACACATGAATGGTAAGAAAAGGAAAGAGAAGTCAGGCTTACCTCTGTGGATGCATGGCTAGCACAGTGTTATGTCAATGCTTATAGAAAAAAAAACATGGAGGACGGCCTCACAGTCCACAGACTGAGCAGGGCTCGGCACTCCAGGCTTGGCGATCAGGGCTGTCTGATAGAAGCCGGATCCTGAGTGGCCTCCTTTCACAGGCAGGATGTAAGGGTGCAGCCGATTGGCTGAGACATTTCCTGAGTGATTATCTTTGTTCAGCGCAGTCAGGCAGGAGCAGCTCTGTGGACACACAAAAAGCAGCTAGGCCTGAACCACAAAATACACGTTTTAACGCATTTTTCTGCTCAAATGAGTAAACGGCACTCAACAAAACCCTAACATAAGCTCACAACAGATGTTTAATGTGACTTTCGTCCATGGGTTTTCTTTTAAAAAGGACATAAAAACACGGCTGGTCGGCTTGCTGCCCTCTTGCTGAGGGAAAGGCCTTTGTTTGAGAAATCCCTCCCTGTTTGTCATCTCTCCACAGACGATCATCCTCACAAACGAGTCAAACTGAACAAAAGAAAAGTAACCGGTGACTCGAGATAAAACACATTTTCTACACGCCTCAGCTACTGGCTGGTCCCTTCTGCGGCTGATCGTACCGTGACATAAATCTAATATGACAAACAAACACAGAACCATATACAAATCCTATTACAAAAACTGATTTATGGTCATAAAATAAATGTATGACACAAAAATTTTGGTTCATACCTTAAAAATAACCTGTGTGCAGTTTTTTTTAATAAACTGCACAATTAACAGCGTGACAGAAGAAATTATTTTCTCATGCTTTGTTTCAATAAAAACAGTATTTGCATTCTGTCCATACAAGTAATATTACATTACTCCATCTGAGCGTTATATTTTTTCGTAATAAACAGTTTTTATACATGATGACTTGTAGTCATTAGTAAAATACACCTTGTTCATTATTTTAATGAATACAAAATAATTAAAAGGCTCGTTTGAACAAATTTAAATTTTGAATTGACGCAAGATGTCCGCACATTGAACGACCATCTTTTCAAAATGAAAGCTATGTAAAACGTATGTCTTAAACCTTGATTTAGATTTGTCGTACAGGGTATCGGTGTAAAATAAATATTAACAATTGTAATTTTAGAAGACCTTTCGTGAGGTTAGAATAAAAAAGAAAAAGCTTTGAATCAGCAACTCACTTTGCTGATAGTAGGTTTTTTTCCTTCGTTGTAATTTTGTCATAGTGAAGTCATTTTATTATATATGGGTGCATGGATACCATCTGCCTTTTCATATAAAGAACATTTTTTCAAGGTTGAACGATTAGGAAAACGGTATTAAAACACCGTCTGGAATGATCTTTATTAGGGTTGAGGGTCAACACTATAATGCGTGTGGTCACCCACTCCGGTCACACCAGTGAGACACTGGCTCATTACCCCGCACTGACAGTATATTCCTGCAGTCCAGCCGTACGTTGTCATTATGAGCCGTTTACCGGCCGTGTACATTTTAAGAGTAATGGCGGCATCTAGAGGATCAAACAAGAACTGCAGCTGGCTAACCGTCAACTCGACTCCGAATTAAGCCAACCCCGTGATGAATGCGATTATAATCGAGAACCTTCGAAATTAATGAGCTGTCTGTTTGAATATCCGGCGATTTTCGGATGTGTTTATGTGTTTGAAGACGTCAAAATAACAATACACTTGCACGCAATAAAATTGCCATTCTCTGATGGCATTTACAACGCGTACGCATGCATCGTCGTAATTTTGTGATAAATCCAGTTTACAATCGATTATGTCACGGCTGAGCTTGTGTCCGGGCACTGACTGAAGGCTAAAGTTACCCAGTGTCACTACAACAGCAGAATTAAACTTAAATAGGTTAGATATTAGGTTACATTGGGGTCTAATAACTTAATAAATAACTTAATAAATAATAACATAATAAAAATCTATTCCGAACCGAGACGTCGACGACATGCAGGACAAAGAAGCACGTGCCATTCGAACACAGGGGCCCCTCGGGGCCCCTCGTTTAAAAGCGACGGGTCCGAACAGGTAGACCTACCTGTACACCGCCTGTCGTTTACAGCATGAGTGCATTTAGCTCTTTCGGGCCCTTTGTGGTGTAAACGACCAGTACTTAGCTCAAAGGAATTATTATTATCTTACTAAAGGCGGGCAAGGCCTGTCTGCGGACTGACCGACAGCAGAACGGCAAATACTTTAAAGTGTACATCTAGCCATCTGCTGTCGGTAAATACATTACAGGCAGCGCAGCGCTAGTACAATAATGAACAGAGAAAGGTCGGACGTTTTAAGCCGAATGTTCATATTCACGAAATGAGAAAGTTACAAGCTAAATTAATTCAAAGAACCGATTCATCTGCACAGCGCGCACGCGGCGTCTCGAGCGCCGATTAATCGGTTGAGCGAACGCAAACTCGCGCAGCTGCTGAGATGGTTTTAAATGACATGGGCTATAACTCCGAAACTGAAAAGGACCCTGGAAGATGTGCAGTTTTAAGAAAAGCCACCGATCCCCTTGCCTCAGGTTTCCGCTGCGCAGACAGCGTGCGTTTTAGTGCAGCCGTGTCGATTATTCGTCCGATTAACCGACAGTTAGTGTTGAAAAGAATGCAGTGAGTGAGTGGACGGGCTGCGACTGCACTGGCAGCGCAGCGACGGCTTCCTGACCCAGAACCATGGGGATGGGATGCTGTGCGTTGCCCTGGTAACCCTACTGGGACTGATAGCTGTGGTACAGCAGATGCTTGAAATGACTAACCAGGCGCGACATGAAAAATGATCCCTTGATCATCATCAGGTGACAGCTGCTGACAAACTTCTCTGTCTTCTGCGTCATGTCAAGCGAGAATTATTATTATTTTTTTTTTTTCCCTTCGTCGGCCGCAAGCTTCTGATTATTTTAAATGCCAAATGATAGACTCCCGTAGAGAAGAAAAGAATATTAAGTAGGATGGACAGCAGCTGGAGTAAAGTGACACAGCTTCTGAATCTGTTACATGAAAGGTAAGCATTATTTTCGTTGTCGCTTTTATTTGAGGTTTTTGTAGCGCAGCTTTAATCGATTGTTTTTAATACCCTTTCCACCTATTCCACTGAACTTAACCATGTAACTTGATTGTTTTTGGTTATGATGTATTTTTAAAATATAACTTATTGTGGTTGTTTATTGTTGTTTTTTTGGGGGTGGCTCAAAGTAGATCATAGGGCCATGCGGGGGGGGGGGGGGGCTTGGACTTAAGACTATATGTCACAAATGTGTGTCAGCAAGTGTTTAGCTTTATGGCGGCTCAGTGAGTGTCACTGTTGTCTTTCAGCTCTGAGGTTGGCGGTTTTGAGTCCCTCTTTCTTCCTCTCTGTGTCTCTAAATTATCGGTTGTGTGTGGGCCCTGTGATGAACCCCAGCCTTGTGCCCTATGCTCCCTTGGAAAGGCTCCAGGCCCCCCCTAATCAACTGAACCATTCGGAAGATGGGTTATTATTATTATTATTATTATTATTATTATTATTGTTGTTGTTGTTATTATTATATGTATTCAGCACTTTTATCTAAAGATATTTCTGCAGTTACAATAATTACTGGTTATTCTAATGGAACTACCAAAGAGAAGCACTTCATGGATACACTAGCAGATGTACTACTGGGACTCAAACCAACAAACTCTTCAGTGAAAGCACTTTGGTGAGCTAAAGGGGGAGTCATTTTGAAGCCACTGGTTCAAGGTGGGGTGAATCATGCCCAGCCGCTGATCATTTCCGGAAACTCGAAGCTCATGCCATATGACATGCTGACGCTGAGCCTTGGTATTGCCGTACAGCGCAGTGCGGGCACTTTCTGTTGGAATGCGAAGCACGCTCTCAGCTGCAGAACACTCTCTGTGGTGTGAAACCACAAAGCAGTGGAAAAGCAAACATGGAGTTTGAAATCACGATGCATTGACATCAGATGTTTGTGTATCACTGTCCAGGTTAGAACAACACCCGAGGCCGTGCTCATTGTAAACTGAAGCCTTTTTGGTTACAATCTGACCTCAGGACAGTCTCAGTTGTAATAGTGGATTTTTTTAGATGGATGCTGTGGTGTCTGAAACCTTTTATTGTATTTAAACTGCAAATATTATGTGAATGAAACATATTTAAGCAATATAATCTTACAATTTTTTGCACTATTAACACCCCCCCAATGTTGCAAACTGATTTCTGCCAGCTCAGAGCCAAAGATGTAGGAGCGCTTTATCTTCTCCCCCCCCCCACATCTGCTTCTGTAGGTACACACACTGTGGATCTGAGCAAACATGTTCAGTTAAAAATACCAGCTTACCTCATTCACGGCATACTGATGTTGTATTCATTTACATAATTCATACACACCTGAAGTTTGATAATAGCAATCATTTCTCCTTTGGCATCAATAAAGTATATCTTTAATCTTATAAAGTTGTAAGTACTATAATGGCATGTGAACATAATTGTAGGGTCCCTCTACTTATGCGAGAAACTGGACAGCGTGACATGTTTACCGTCAGAGGTTATGTGACTGATAGGAAGTGGAAGAGCTCTGCATCGCATCCCTAACACGACCCATATCAGCTGCATCTTTGGTAAAGCCATCGGGAACTTTGTTCGACAGAACACCAGCACAAACGGGTGGCCACAGGGGGTGAATGCTGCCCACCTCTGCTGCAGGAAGACCCCACCATTTGAGATTCTCTCCGTGGATACATTTGGATCTGTCACAAGTCAATGAAATCCAAACCATGTGGATGAACACAAAACCATTGGATTGACTGTTTTTCTCTTCTGTGGTCGAGGCCTATGGTGTGTATTACATTGTTGTTCCTGTTGATACACCTGCATTATATATTTTCTTATTATGTCACACATTTTGCTCAAAATATTTTAGTATAAAACTGAGTATCTGAACCAGTACCTCAGAGTGCTCCGACCAAGTACAAATTAAATTAATTAAATCACCGGATGTTTTCACAATGCTGTTTTACCATTTTGACAATCCTGTCCCATCTTTGCATTAGTATAGCAGTGTTTCCTGGCACTCAGGAAAATAAAAACATAAACATTACTGATAATTATTGCTTTGCATTGATTAAATGCTTCTAAAAAGGTCCAACAAGATGTAACATTGGACAGAACGGGGAAGGTGCCTGTCGGGGCGCTGCATCGGTGCTCACCATCCACCTCGCTCCCAGAGAGGGGAGGGTGCCCGTTGGGACCCTGCCAAGCATAGTCGGGTCAGCACTGTAGTCATTTGCTGAGCTACTAGTTGTACTAATTAAAACTGGGCGATTGTGTACTACAACCAACACTCTAGCTTCCCATCAGCCATTGTTCTATATGCGTACATCCCTCAGTGTTGAGTCAAGGTCTTCCTCCGCATTAATCCGATATCTGCCCATCGCTTTATAGGCCGGCAGCTCTTTACCCATCCTACCCCCCGACAGGCGCTCTGAACCAGCGTGATCGGTAGGCCTCCCGCTCCTACAGTTTACTCTGCTGCCCCCTGGGGCGGTCCTTCACACACAACCTGTCTCTACCCCAGCTTACCAGAGGCCAACGTGTCCATCATTCTCTCTGAAGGACCATGGTGGAAGTGAGTGAGTAGTGCGTCCTGTTTACAGTCGGTCTGGACTGCCAGAGTACAGCAAAGACAGATGTAAGGAATGCCTCCTATTCGTCTGTCCTCATGCATGGCTATCTCCATCATCACTGTGCTGCAGACTCCACAGAACTGCTTGCAACGTACCGTGCCTTTGACGTGCTAACCCTGGTCCTCTGATTCAGTGGACCGGGGCGGGCCGCTCAGCTGCATGTTTGCCACCCCCAGCCTGGGGTGGCGTAGACTCTCTACCACCAACCAAAGATGTAGCTGTAGCAGAGCCACTTGCTGGAGCTCAAGATTTGGCGGGGAGGCAAGCCCAAAGACTGAAGGGACCCCTGCACCATTTCCGTGGCTCCCGGCCTGTTTTGATGTCTTTGGAGGGCAAAGCCACAGTTCAGCTTATCAAGCAAAAACTTAAGTCTCCAAGAAAATGAGAATACTAAAGCTAGATGACCTTCACGGCAGTATTCAGCCCCAGCCAAATCTAATTTGCGAGGTAAAGGTAGATGATTCTGGACCCCTTCACTGCATTGGCATGAGTCAGGAGGTCAGGCGTGATGTTCCCATAGCAACAGTAGCGAGCACTGGAATATCAATGCACGTCTGGATCACTGAGGTTTCAATATTTTTGTTATTTTTTGCAGAGGTTGCATCCAATTAAGTCATTAAATCCAAGGACTGAGCTTTGCCCATATACAAAAGTTAAATTCTTCTTAACAAGCAGTATCCCGTGTTCGCTTCAGAAACGCATCTCTTCCACCGATGGGCAACAGGCTCTCCCAATTGTTTCAGTGGCCTATATCTGTTGGACCTCCCCTGTTGGACCCGATGGTCCTAAAGGCACGAGAGGTGGGGTCTCACGGTTTTACCTTAGTTTGATCTCCAGATTTATGTTCAGGTTGTTGGAAAATGAATCTGTCAGTGAAACTAGTTACTGGTCACTGATCCGTACTTGGAAAAATGTATGACTTCAGGCTTAGTTAATCCGAACATGCAAGCCATTATATTTGTAACTTAACGTGTATCATGTACACACCTAACCAGCCACACTGGACCTGCTTTTGCTTCACCCCCTCTGAATTCTGGCCCAATTCTGGCCCAACTGTTATCAATTATGTTTCCTATAGTGTCACAAGATTCACTTACCTCCGTGGGAAGTGCTGAGTGTTACTTACTGAGGCCTTCATTTCACTTGCTTTTGTTTTGCTATTTGATGCGATTCTTGGCTCTTCTCACTCTTCCCCTCTTGGTTTGGATTTGGTAACCTTGCTGATTGCTCCTTCAGAAAATGACCCTTTTGTCTGTACCGGTGACTTCGATTAGTGGATTACGTTCTGGTTTTGTTCTTGGATCCCAGCCTTCCTGGTCTCGACCCATCTCCTGTACCCGACCATTGTTTACCTCTGTTTATTAAAATGATGTCTTTGCACTTGATTCCTGCTTACGTATTCATTACAGCATGAGAACACACTTATAGATAATGCTGAGCATGATGGTCATTGTGAACATTTATTTTTACACCCTACATAGGATTTTCACAGTAAGTAAATCTTGGTGAATTAAAGAACGAGTTTTCTCCTATGGACCTTTTGCAGGGTTCAGCAGTAAAACTAGAAATAGTTTTTTTAGCGTATTTATTCCTTTAGTGCTGCACAATTAACGTTTTTTTTTAATAAATACAGATGTCCTTTGAAAAATGTACTGACAATAAAAATGCACTTGCATAAATGAAAACTGTAAGAATGACTAATATGTAACACTGTGGTATGAAATGGCCAAACAACAGACCAGACAATGGGGTTCACCTCGAGATGGTCCCAGGTACAGTGGACTTCATGGGTAGTGGCACTGTGGATCTGAGAACTGGGCTTGGTCCCATGGTGTGGTCACTATAGCTGGCCAGCCTTCTCCCTGGTTGACGATTAAAGCCTGCCAGCCAAGCCTGGTAACCAGTTCACGTCCGGGTGCTGTCCTCAATACTGCTTCTCCTGGGGTGTCGCTGGAAGTTGGAGGAGCAGATGTCTGTTCTGCTGAGGGGGACCTTTGTGGCAAAGTATGGTGATACACCAATGACAAGCATATTTTTCCATGACGTCTTCAGTTGTGAAAGGCTTTTACTTCACTTTCAGCATTTTGCTTGATTCATGGAATATGTGCTTTAGGTCACATGCTTACAGAACTCTTTAATACAATTGAAGATTACTCGTACATGTCAAGTAGTCTAGGGGTACAATGCAGGCGAGCATGGTTTTTAAAAGCTTCTGACATTTTTGTCTCACTTGCCCTTTTGTCATCAGCAAAACAATACTGTTCTGTCATGTTCCTCAAGGTAGCTATGTTCATACCTTTCTCATCCGCCAAATCTTTCTTTGCAGAGTTGCACAGTGATGTGGTTGGGAAGCTGCCACATTTAACATCATGGGCCAGATGTCTTGAGAAGCATGAGGTGAAACGTGTCCCCAGTCTAACGGTATGACCCCACACTGTATAAGTACTCCTGGTTTCACGTGTGTTCTGCTGTGACTGTGCTGTGATTGGCTAGTGCCTTGGACAGAGGTTATAGCTGTCTTTAAGCCGTAGCATTTATATATAAGAAGCAAGCTTCTGCTTTGTACTTATTTGATGCATCACAATCTTAATCATTTTTGACCTTCAAAAACATTGAGATTTTCAGAAATAATATTGTGAGTAAAGCTGCTGAGACTTTACTGGCATTCCATCCAGGGTGTTCCCAGTCTTGTGCCCTGTTATTCCTGGGATGGGCTCCAAGCTCACTCCAACCCTGCAGTGGATTGGTGGTTATGGAAGATGAATGAATGGATGTTGAGATATTTGTCTAAGACAAAAATAGGTATGTTGTATGGATGCATGTTAAAAAGTCTTTGGCTGTTTTGACATTGCCCACTAGAGGGAGCGCTGATGCTTCCCAGCCACAGAAAAGGCTGGGGTTAAATTAGAGGGAGACTGTGAAATCGATTACTGCATTAGTAAATCACCCCCCACAGAACAAGGGGGAGATCGTTCATGTGGAGAGATCCCCAACGCCGCCAGTATAACCAAACATTCACCGTCTGTGAATTCAAAAAGCATAAATTCTGCCTCTATAGGATTCTGAACACTTGGGTATTACTGAGGAAATCCAAGACAAAAATATTCTTGCACAAGGAAACAATGAGATTTCAATGGAAAACATTGTTTTAGGAGGCTAAATTGTACCATGACCTCAGAATAGTACTTATTTGATAGTCTTCTTCTCTCTTCCTCTTGAATAAAAGGGAAGGCCTCGCTCAGTCAGTCCCAGCGATGTATGCCGTGAGCTGTCTTTCCCACACCCACACACTTCACCCTCCACCAATCCCGGAGGTGCTGCTGCTACAGAGCGAGGCCCTGTCTGCTGCAGCACCTCCATAACGAGCGCACTCACACAGAAGCCTTTGTCTTCTGTCGCCGTTCCAGAGCCGGCATGGAGCTCGCGGTGTGGCGGGAGAGGGCAGCACGTGGTTGGGCACAGCCCCATCTGGCGCAAGTTAATCTTTCGCTTAAATGTAAAGATTATGATTCATTTCCATATAAATCATTTTCATTAAAAATTGAGTGCTTTTTTATTCAATGGAGCTCATTTGCAATTCAGTAATTAATAAGACGCAAATCCATACTCATGCAGACTAATTGGCAGCCATTGAGGGGACCCATGATCTCATGCAACCTGAGACAGGTTCCTCGCCGTCTCACTTTACCTCCGAGCGTACTCGCTCCCTTCCCCATCTGCGCCCCCCCCCCCCCCCCCCCCCCCCCCCCCCCCCCCCCCCCCCCCCCCCGCCCCCCCCTGCCCGTCCCCCCCCCCTCCCCCCCCC
>JAACJT020000115.1:0-11332 GCA_009936485.2 Gymnarchus niloticus | reverse complement strand
GAAGGTCCACAGCGTGTAGCGAGAGGAAGGGACCCAAGAAAGGGAACAGCCATAGTTGACTTCCCGCCCCCCCCCCCCCCCCCCCCCCCCCCCCCCCCCCCCCCCCCCCCGCTCCCCCCCCCCCCCCCCCCCCCCCCCCCCCCCCCCCCCCCCCCCGAGTGTACTAATCCCTGTTATCTGTCGTGGTCTCACTCTAACCCGCACTCGGTGTCATCTGTCACTGCAAGGCGTCGGCCTTCACAGAAGGTCGGGACTTATTTTCAATCTGAGTGGGTTTGTAAACAACGATTTTATGAAGCGTGAGCGGCAGCCATACTGAGTTCAAACTGCTGCTGCCAGTTTTCTATTAGTACAGCTTTTGTGGCTTTCGAGTCCTGCGGTTCCTAAATGGTGCTGTGTTTGGATGAAAGCTCAGCAAATGCGGAATACTTTGACTACTTCTCAATGTTGTAGACACACTCAAAGTACTCCCCTCAGAGATCAATGCTCAGGTATTTCTCAGATGTCTGGACAGCAGTGGCCTCGTGTTCCCTATTTGAATTTCCGCTCACTACTTCAGCACATATCTAATCAAGTTATATTTCCAATATCTTTCCATCCAGAAAAGTTTACGTCTCTATTATATATAACAACAGAATGGGAACAATAGGTTTCCTTCTATGTGGACTTGGAAGCCCAATTGCATGTGATGTGTTGTGTGAAATCACAGTCCACACGTTACAGTGTCTGCTCTGGTTTTTCTGGCTTGATGCCCCGGCCATGTGAATTCCAATATGTTATCAAGAATAACACCTAGGTTTCCTTGGTTTATCTTTCCACCTCATTGGAAGCACAGATTAAGCTGTGTGACGTACTTGTAAATCAGTTTTGAATTCTGGCAACCTGGACAACCTGAACTTGCACATTCTTGTTTCGAGAGATCACACCCACTCCACTTCAAGTACAACGATCAAATTGAATTTTTTGGCAGGGACTGACTAACACTTTGAGTAAGACTATACTCTTGGGACCAGGCACTTAAACTGAATGTTGGCAGGATGTACTACCTGTTAGTTAAGACCAGCCAAAGCATGACATGTCATCACATCGTTTCATTTTTCCAGCGCTTTGCAAAGTGAGGGTCAGGTCGACAGCATGCTGGTCAGGTCAGACCTGAGTTCTTCTATGGCCGCAGACTCTCAGTCACTCTGGGGATTTTCAGATGTTCCTGGGCCAGCTGGAAATATAATCTCTCCAGAGTTTCCTAGGTCTTCTCCGTGGCTTCTGTCCAGTGGGACAGTGCTGGAACAACTTCCTTCAGAGCCGTCCAAGTGGCCTTATGCTTATAAAATTCCTGAACCACCTCACCTGAGTCTTCTCAATCCACAGAATCAGTGGCTCTATTTCAAGGTCCCCCTGGATCTCAGAAATCCAGCAACCCATTTCAGCTGCTGTTTCTCATGATCCCGTTCTTTTAGTCATTACTCAAAGCTCATGACCATTGGTGGGGACAGAGATGTAGATTGCCCAGTAAACGGCAAGCCTCGTCTAATGACTTTAGTCCCACTTAATCACCTCAGTGGCCGCAGAACTGTAGTCACCCAACGATCTGCCTGTTGGTCTCACGTTCTTTCTTTCAATCCCTCACAAACAAGGTGCTTAAACTAATTCACTAAGGACTCTGCCTCCTCATCCAAAAGGAGCAATCCACCGTTTTCCAAGAGAGTACCATGACCTCAGACTTGGAGGTGATGATTCTTGTTCCTGTCGCTTCAAACTTGGCATCGAGTCACTCAAGGAGGTCCCGATTGGACAACGCCAAAGGCACAGTATCATCTGCAAATAGCAGAGATGACACTTCTTGTCCTCTACTGAGCACCATTCTAGCCAAAGTTGCACTCTGATGTCTTGTCCATGAAAATCACAAATAGGATTGGAAACAAAACCCATTCCTGCAGAGGGCAATACCCATTCCAAACTGCTTTGATTTGATACCAAGGAGGTGGACACAACACTAGCCTCATCGAACAGGAATCAAATCATACATAGAACCCCATATTCCTTCAGCACCTTCCACCATTTGTGCTGAGGTACATGGTCATGTGCCTTCTCTAAGTCCACAAAGCACATTTAGTCTGTATCAGCAGATTCCCTCCCATAGCTGTGTGAGGGAGAAGAGTTGGCCTTCTCTTCCACGTCCAGGCTGAAATTTGTATGATTCCTACTGAATCTGAGGTTTAACCATCAGGCAGTCTCCTCTCCAACACCCGGGCAAGAACATACCCTGGGTGGCTATGAAGTGTGACTCCCTATAGTTTGAACACTCCCTTTCTTCCCCCTCTTTAAAGATAGCCCCCCCACACCTGTTTTCCTGTCCAGAGGAACTTCATCTACCTTCTACTCAACATTGAAGAGGTGTTCCAACAATGTCACCCCGACAACATCCAGTGCCTTCAGCGTCTCTGGATGGGTTTCATCCACCTCTACAGCTTTGCTACCATGGAGACCACTGCTGATGTCTTCAGCGGCAGTGAGAGACTCTGATCCACCAGAAGTTCCCAACAGTCTACTCAAAGTGTTCTTTCCATAATTTAACAATATGACTAGAGTTGGTCAGTTCTTCCGCTCTCCAGATAAAAAGAAGCAAATTCATCAAATGATTTGCCAAAATAACTTTGAGGCCACCTGCTGATCTCTCTCCGTGGTGTCCCATAGCTCCTCCCATGCACGAGCTCTTGTTTGTGTAAGCTCCTTCACTGCAGCCATCCAAGCCTGACGGTACCTCTAAGCTGTCTTGGGACACCTTCGTGCAAGCGTTGCCCTGAAGACCTCCTTCTTCATCTTGATGGCTTCCCTCACCACAGGTGTCTACCAGCAGGTGCTAGGGTTACTGCCACAACAGGCCCCAACTGCCTACTGGCCACAGCTCTTTGCAGCTGCTAAAATGATTGAGGCTGTAAACATGGTCAACTCGGACAATGTGCCCAACCACACTCGGCAGGCAGGAGCAGTTTTTGCAGAGGTGTGAGTTGAATTTGTCTCTCACAGAAACTTTAGCCAGGTGGTCCCAGCAAACCTTGACAGCTTGTCTGGGTCATTTGGTCTTCTGGTACATTTTTCTGGTACATCTAGCCTCCTGGTACAGTGGTCCGGAACATTTCAATTCCAAATAACCCGGCTTGTTGACTTAAGAAGTATGGAAATAATGTATATTCTTGATGTGCCATTGGCCAATGTCAGAATGAAAGTCACAAGAAACAAGAGTGGTTCATTGATCAACAGCCCATGGAGAAAAAAGCTCTTTAGAGAAAGCTACCAGTCCCTTTTTACCCAACTTAATGACTCGTCCATTCACCATGCTGTATTTTATTTGCTTTATATACAAAGCAATGGCAACAAAACAATGTCAGCGTCAACATGTCAAACAGCTAATAAGGTTAGTACCAGTAGGCTGTAATTATTAAAAAGTATCGTAGATGGAGCTGACTCAGATTCATTCTCTCGGTTGACCCAGTTTGAAATATCAGACTGGTGAGGTAACATATTTTCAAGCTAAAACGTCTGCAGTTTTTTTTCAGCGATAGGTGTGAGCTCTCCCTGATCCTATTCCCGGTTGTCGTTGCTCAGTCTCTCTTCTCTGCTTGTTTCTCTTGTTCCTGTCACAGGTTTTATATTAAATAATCGTGTTATATATGCCTCATTAATCTGATTTTCTTGTTTTCCTACCTGTGGCTGGAATGGGACCGCTCAGATATTCTGGCCTAATGCCAATAGATATTAAACATTCTGTGTTTCCAGGAATTTTGTTTGTGATTTGTGGAATAATGTAGTATACTAGGTAGCATGAAGACACGTATGTAAGACATCTCTGGAAGGCCAAGCATTTGTACATTTGAACTAAGCACTTGTGAGCCATCTTTGGAAATATCAAGTGGTATAAATGGAAGAGACATGAAATTTTTCGGTGTGCACTTTACATAGTTAAAATAGCTTGCTATTGGTGTCCACAAATTGCGAACCTATCAAGTGGGACAGGTTTCTGTGGAGACGGGTGAACCACCAACATCCTGTGACTCCGTGGCATCATCCTTTCTACAGTCAGCATACCATCACGATTAGCCACCGTGTTTTTGATAAACGCGACGTGTTGCGGCCCATTGCGCTGGTTGCTGCCCTGGCGTGGTGTGAACGGCTGGGTGAAGCGTCTCACTCCCCCCCCCCCCCCCCCGCAGTGCACACACGTGACGCTGTGCAGGGTGTCCTCAGGTAACCTCTGGAATGGAGACAAAAAGACAGCACATATTGAGCACAAACTGGCCTTCTTTTTAAAGTGACATGCTAATCGCAAGCATTAAATGACCGCGCAAACAATATACTGGAGCAACACGGCAGAAGAAATGCTACATAAATCCAAACAAGTGGAAATAGGGAGCAGGGAAATCAGGTTCTTATTCTGCCATGAAAAAAAAGGCTGGAAGCTGTGAATCATTAACCTAGGTGTGATGAAACTGCTTTGCCTCAGAACTGGACTGACCGGAGGTTTCGGTCTCCTTCGGTCACATGTGGAACAGGGCGGAGTACCGAGGCAGTGCCACGACACTGGGCTCGCCATCATGTCCACCACGGTTTGCTGGCTTCCTTGGTGAGGTCATTCGGAGGTTGAATACAGTTTACGGCGTGATCCGGTCCACTTCTCTTTTAGCTATGTGTCTGGTGTCACCTCCCTGCCCAGCCCCTAATGCCTGCCTCCTCCCCACCCTCCTGTGCATTCTTTTGTGGATCCCTGAAACCAATGACAAAGCTGGATTGGCTCTGGTATCACTGAAAATCTGCAGCCCATGCACCTCCCCATTTTCGCTCTGTCACCACAAAAACAAACTAATTCACTCGTTTAGTCCTCAGTCGTCCCCTCCACACACCACATTCCTCAGGATCTCCTGCACACACAACAACTTTTCATTCACTGAAGCTCGAGTTCTAAGTCCCTTACATACCAGACGGACACTCATTCATTCGTGGGTTCAACTGTCTCACCCTCTCACAAACACATGAGGCCGATACAGATTTTTGGGTTTTTTGTGGGTTTCATTGTCTCTCTCGCTCTCTCTCTCACAAACACACCAGACGGATACCGATTCATTTGTGGGTGCCACCGTCTTACCCTCTCACAAATACACAAGACAGATACTGATTCATTGGTGGGTTTTGTTGTTTCGTCCCTCTCACATACATATGACACAGATAAAGATTTGTCTGTGGGTTTCATTGTTTCACTCTCTCACAAACACACGAGACGGATACCGATTCGTTCGAGGGTTTCGTTGTCTCGCCCTCTCACAAACACACGAGACGGATACCACTTCGTTCGAGGGTTTCGTTGTCCCGCCCTCTCTCATACAAAACACACACTGACTCATTAACAGGTTTGTCCTTCTTGTTCTCACTTCCCTCAGCCATACAGACACATGTACGCACGAACAGGTACTTCCCACATGATTAAAGTACTCACATCTTCCTTTAAACACGCCCCCCAGTGGCAGAGGGCTTCTATCTTCTGTACCATGGCTCAGTCGGTACCCCTGCTGCCTCATGTCTCCAGGGCTTGGGATTTTTAATCCCACCCCCTGCTGGGTGTGTGTGGAGTCCTCCCCGTGTTTTAAGCATATCCTTCTGCAAACACATGCAGTTAAGCAAAGCAACATTTCTAAATTATCCACAGTGTGTCTGTGCCCTGGGACGGACTGGTGCCCCATCCAGGATGTACCCCAGTCTTGTGCTCTCTGCTGCCTGGGATACGATCCAGGCTTCTTCATGACCCTGAACAGAATAAGAGGTTAGAAGATGGATGGACATCTGGAGAATGATATCTGGTTGCTTGCTAAAGCTCTACTGGCTTTATGGTGTAGTCCTGCTTACTGTGGATGCAGATGACCTTTGCGACATGCAGTGACGCATGCGGAAGTAGCAAATGAGACGTGGAGGTGGAAGTGAAAGATAGTGGGTTTAAATCTGCAGGAGGAGCCCTTTAAAAAAATAACAGAAAAAAAGGCCAGTAAATAAGAGCTTCATTTAAGGGTAAATAGAAGGAAAGCTCTCTCGGTCTTGCTCTGTCGGTTTGACAGCTCCCCCCGAGAGCTGGCAAAGAGAGACGTTCTAGCTGCTTGTCTCTTCCTGCAAGTGCGTAGCTACACCCTCCTGTTGCACTCATGTGCGGTAGTCTCACACTGCCTCCGGGACCTGCTACCTGCCTCGAATGCTAAGTGGACAAGTAACATATCAGGTGCCGCTCACCTGTGCTGACCTCTCCTTCCACAACGGAGGGACGGACACCAAGTATTTCTGCCGTTCCCCTCTTTGTGTCTTTGCTCTTATTCACATCCTATGCGGAGATGCAGCTGTGCCCGTGACCTATAGGTGCTCAGCCCGAATTGCTTCAGAAAATGTTGAAATGGCCCAAATGAACAAAATGTAAAACCATAAGCTCCATAATCTGAATACATATGTCTGATGAGCAGGCACTTAATATGATTATCGTCCTTCAAATAATCTTTTATTAGCTGTTGTACAAGCACTGGTACATCGGAAGTCTTTAGTTTGTGCATATCATATCTTGCTCTCCATAAGACACACAGACCAACACCGTTGTGTGCTGGGTCATAGCCCAGGGTCAGCTCTGAGCAGTTCCTGGTTTTGAGGGCCTTTCTGAAAAGGCTCTACAGAGTAATGGAAGGATGTATCTCTGCTTGGTTTGACTGCCAGGATTCGATCCTGTGGATGGAATTTTCCTCACCATCAGTCACCATGACAGCATGCACACGAAACTGTTGCCAGCAAATTAGAAGTTTGGAGCTGCTGCGCCTGTGTTGCTGTTGGTCTCTCATTTCGGACCTGGGACCGAAAGGTCAGCCGGAAATGCTCTGGATGCGACTCTGCCATCAACCCAGGACCCAGGCACTTCACCTGAAATAGCTCTGTATCTTGAGACGTTTTACATTATTAATGGCAGAGCAAGTTAACAATGGGCTGCTTCAAAGTAAGCGTCTCAGGCGGAGTTCTTAGAGGTACATTAATTACTCATTTTTATCAGTGATACCAGTTTGGGCCCAAAGAGGACTGAGGTGCTTCCCTGTACTTCTGCCGGCTGTACCGCGCACATCTGGAGATTAATTGAATAATAGCCTCTTTGGCAAAGAAACGGTTGGTTCTTCCTCCACAACATGACCCTTAAGTAACTGGATCTAAAGGAAGCACATTAGTGGACTGAAGCGTATCCATTGAATCATCCTGATGTTATCTGGGTATTTGCAATTGCACTTGAACTGGAAAACTGTTCTAAGTTCAGTGTTTTATATCATTGCCATAAAGTTTCTTTTCTTTCTTATAATCAACAGTTCTATCATCTATCCGTCGCATTTCCATATCCATTTACCTTAACCTGAAACCTATTCCTCATGGATCAGGGCATGAGACAGGGGACAGACTGGACAGGATGCCTTTCCATCAAAATGTACTGTACCTATGAAATGTTTTTATAATTATGAATATGTTTTGATACACATATGGGTTTATGACCCATGCCTGTATTGGTAACCAACGCCTTAAACACTCCACAGTGCAGGAAGCTGAACAGAGATCTTCCGGGAAATCATCTCTACTTCCTAATGGATCTAAGGGGCTCTTACTGGATATTAGGAAATGATGCCGGGTGGCCAAATGCAAGAACTCTTCTGATGGCGCCTTAGAATGGCAAAAAAGGCACTAAGAGAAGCAGAAGAACAGATGTGATTTTCAACATGATTTTCGCCTTGCATGTTGCTGCCATATTGTTTGTTCGAGTCACACTGTGTCAAACACAGCTTGGACCCTGCAGAATGAATCAGGAAAGAATTTTAAAAACAGCACCTACATAGACATTAATGTAAATTGAACCTCCTCATCTCCTTGGTATCTTCGGCAGGCGGCTCCAAAAGCGTCGTGAATGTCTTTGTTTGGGTGGCCAAGCAAATAGTGTAACTAGAAACATAATAAGTGTCACTGTGGAAGCTGAGGCTTGACTGATTAGCTCAGTGTAGGCTCAGGAGTGTGGGACTGGCTGGGCCTCAGAAGTATACAGTTGGGACACAGCTGTTTGTCTTCGGAGGAAGAGCAATGCGTGGAATCTCAAAAGTCGGAGTTATCTGACTCCTCAAACAACCTCTTTTGCATTGTGGCCAGCTGGGTGGGATGGGGGAAGTGCTATAAGATCTCTGGGCCTCTGTGGAGAGAAAAGAATGCTCTAAATAATCTTATTAACAACGAGTAAACAATGCACTTAACCAAACACACACAGTAGTGCTAATGAATTTATCAGCTACTATAAATCAATTAAGCGAAACAAAGCCAGGAAAGACACAGAGGCTCGCCGATGTGTCTTCATAATTCCACTCAATATATGATAAAAACAAAACATCTGTCAAACACACATTGGACGTGTGTCTACGTTTTCAATTCTTTGTGTTGGGCAGATATTACCTTCGTCGAAGCACGAGCTCATCTTGCACGCGGGTCTGAGGCGAGCGAACGATCGAAGCGAGTCACTCGGCGGCGCTCGCGCTTTTTTTTTAGGCGCCTTTTGTTAATCTTTTTTGAAAGGCGTTAAAGCGAGCGGTTAATCTACAGCGACACATTAAGTCTCCAGTTTCTGTGTTTCACCGTGGCCCACCCTATCTATCTCATTCAAAAATATATGTATTTTATTGTCTATCAGGGTGAGATTCCGATCAAATACGCCCACAGAGGAAGATGTGAGTGTCGACTAATTGTCGAGTGTCTGTCTCCCCGACCTCCCCCTCTTCCCTCCAACCATTCCTTCCCCTTCCCCCTCTCTCTTTTTTAGCGCTGTCTCCTTCTCAAAGAACAGCTGAAATCCTATACTGGTGTGCCTTGAATCACCATGGAGACCGGTTTGGCGCTATCTTGCCGCCGTGGCTTCTCCTTGGAAGGGGAGACGGGCCCCTGGGGTCGCCGAGCCCTGAGAATCCTCCAGTCTGCCTGCCGAGGAGGGACCCGCCAGGCCTGCCGGCGTGGGTCCACCGGCGAATACAGGCAGCACGATTAGCACATTCTGAAAGGAGACGAAATGACATTTTTAAACAGGTCCTCGGTGTAAATAAGTCTAAAATACAGCGCGCTTTTGACAGGATAAGGATTCCACGTAGCCGCTTTCATCATACCTGTGATTGTGTGGTTGGATCGAAGCGAATGCAAAAAAATTCCAACGTGTCAGTTATCTTCTCTGAATTTGAACGCGAGGGAACGAATGCACTGTCAAATAATCAAATATTATCATCAGTATTACTCCTAAACTATCATTCGCCTTTCATAAACTACATTTTTTTCACGCACTTTGCTTTAATTTGATTGCAACGCGTATCTTCGGATTAGAAGGTAAATCATCTCGTTGTGAGGCCTCGCAGTTTTGACATCTTCCTGCGTTTATGTCACTTATTCTGCGCCTCCCTCGTCCCACGTACGGTTCACCTTATAGGTGTTTGTGTAAAAAAAAAAAAAATAAATAAAATAAAAATAAAGTCGCAGAAAACGTGTAACATCATGAGCCGACGGCGTAAGTACAGAAATGCAAGGATAAGTGATTTTAAGACTGTCGACGGGATTTATTGTTGGGCGTCGCGACAGCTGCGTTTTAGTTATGCAATGAAGGGCATGATTGTTTGCGAAATAAAAATGCCTGTTTGTTTTGTTTGAGAATGCCAAAGTTCCAATTAAGAGAATGCGGGCAATCAGCAAATGTGATCGCAGAACGAATGCTTATGAATATTTAATCAGGAGACAACAAAATTTCATGAGCTGACTACTGTACACGCTGTGTTAACTGCTTCCTTTTAACAGGTCGTCTGATTTATTGTAAGGGAACGCACGACGTCGGCAGACATTCACTTCACACGCCGGCTCCAAAGTTCTTTTAGGGTTAGCTAAAAATAAATACAGGATTTTTTTTTTTTTTCGCTGCTATATTGTTACCAGTAGCCATCTCCAGTTCTGCTCTGTTTAACGCCCAATGGAATTCGTGTATTTGTAGTTCGGCCCCGAGACGACGTCCGGAAGCGCGAAGGCTGCGTCAGCCGCCGTCCGCCTACATTACCCATGATGCACGTCGGCGCGATGCAAACTGCCTCCTTGCGCTTTCCGAGTGTTTCCCATTTAAACAAACACAGCGCTGAAGATGGCGGAGAGTTAAGAGTGGGGGCTAAAAGAAAAAAAGAGAGAGGAACTGCCGAGCTCCGTGGAAAACACTGAAACTGGTAGGTTCGGGGAGGGGGGTGGGAGGCCGTGCGATCGGAGGGGCTCGGATCTCTTGGCCTAAGTTGATTTACCCGCGGTGTGATGTGAAAAACCCGTACCGATAAGCTGCCTTGCGGTCCTGAGGCGTCCGTCCGTACGCTCGGACCCTGGCAGCGTCATCGGGCACCGGCCCGCTTCATTGTGCGGTTCTGCTCGGGACCGGGTCCCGGGTGCTTCCTTCGTGCTTACGGGGGGGGGGTGTCTGTTTTACGCTCGTCCGGGTGCGACTGAAGTGAAGCCTCTTCACGAAATCGGCCGAGGCTCCCTAAAGTTTTTCTCTGTTATTATTATTGTTGTTGTTGTTTGCAGGCTGGCCGAAAGCACGTTTGGCATTTGCAGAAGCCTCGGTAACGGGATCAGAAATGTGCACGGCGTCGTACTTGGTGCCGTGTGAACTTATCAGTATTCCACCGAGTCCGGCTGCTTCGAGCAGCCCGAAAGCCCCCCTCTGCTGCCTTTAAATGCCCGCTCTGTAGGAGCTGAACGCGCATCGCCGCTTATTCGTGTGAAATATTCGCCCTGCCGCCCGTGTCCGAGCTCCAGTGGGCTTTTTTTTTTTTTTTTTCTCCTTTGGTCGTGCGGGATCGTCTAAATGTGCTTCTCTACCGTCGCTGTGCTTCGGAAACTTTTCACTCGCTGAGAATCGGCGTCGTTTGCACGGCGCATACTGGCGACTCGGTTAAGGCTGGGGGACGGATGGACAGACGCATGCATGCATGCTCGTCTTGCACGCTGCACGGTGCCCCCGGGTCGGGCCGGACGGGCTGCCCTCCTCTCGGGGCAGATGTGTCCCCCCCCCGGTCGCTGTACCCCAGCCTGGCTGCCCTCCGATGAATGGCCCAGCCCCTGTGTGGCCGCCGTGTCGGGGTGGGGGGGTGTGAGGCTCGCCCCCCCCCCCCCCCCCCCCCCCCGGCCAGCCCCAGAGGGAAAACCCCCCCCTTTTCCCGCCCCAAATTTTTTTCAAAACGCGGGGTTTGGGGGGGGGGCCCGGGGAAAGGGGGCCGCGGGGGCG
>JAACJT020000114.1:9812-21715 GCA_009936485.2 Gymnarchus niloticus | reverse complement strand
ATGCCAGTCCATCACAGGGCACTAGGCTGGGGTACACCCTGGACGGGATGCCAGTCCATCACAGGGCACTAGGCTGGGGTACACCCTGGACGGGATGCCAGTCCATCACAGAGCACTAGGCTGGGGTACACCCTGGACGGGATGCCAGTCCATCACAGGGCACTAGGCTGGGGTACACCCTGGACGGGATGCCAGTCCATCACAGGGCACTAGGCTGGGGTACACTCTGGACGGGATGCCAGTCCATCACAGAGCGCACACACGCAGTACTGTGCAAAAGTCTTGAGCTGCCCCTCATTTCTTCATATTTTGCTTCCAAAGAGCCAGACTTATATATTTTTTTTTTTTATGTAGCTTTGAGGTATGGTTCTCCAGACTTCCTGAAGGCCTTTCAAAGTTTTTGGCTCTCATTTTCAGTCCAGCCTCTGTACCTGGCCAAATTCAGAGGAATGCTCTTTGTTAAGCCACACAGTGACTTGCGTATGAATCATTCAAGCTTAACAAAGCCATCTAACTTAAGGCGTGAACCAGTGAAGAAACAGGTGCTGATGATTACAGATGATCAGATGATGTTGTAATAGATCACTGTACCTATTGTCCCTTTTTCCTAGCAAAATATAAAGAAATGAGGGGCGGCTCATGACTTTCGCACAGTACTGTAGACACACACACACACACACACACACACACACACACACACACACACACACAACAGGCAGACACCAAATCACGTATCTCTGGACTGCGGTAGGAAGCCCGCATTGGATGGATGAAAATGACATTCTAGGAGAATCGTGTCATCATTCCCTCTAGACAATTAAATGTGAGCCACAGGTTACAAGTACAGCGTGTTTACTGCTATGCCCCCTGCTGGCGGGACACGGTATCACATCATGGTGACAGCTCGGGGGGGGGCTCACCTTCTGATTACGAGGCAGGTCCTGGACTCGCGCCGGTGGGGAATAATGTAAGACGAGCCTCTGGAACTCCAGCAGGTTGAAAAGTGACTGAAAGACACAATGTGGGGGGGAGGAGTCACATGACCCTTGGCGGCAGTGTCCCACCGTACCTCCCCATCTACTCCCACATCCGTATGTGGTACCATTAGTCCACCTGGTGTGGCTAAATCACAGGCCGGAGAAGCATTCTCACGCAAAGCAACGGTTAAGCGTCTCAAACCAGGAACACGGCGAGCCAAAAACACGCCAGGCCACCTGCGATGGCACGTCCTCGGATCCGGCCGGAGCGCCATCTGCCATGCAGGGCCGATGCCCCCCCGCGCAACTGAACGACACCCAGCTGGCAAACATCATGTGATGAGCAGCTTGGGTTTCCGTGCCGACGGCTCTGTTTGTTTTCCAACACGGGCCTCAAGGCGCAACTGTGCCACGAGATCAAAGCGCTCTGGAGGGCCCGAGTCCCGAACCCAGGAGCGTGGCAGCTCAGGAGCCACGGCAGCACGCAAACCATCTCTCTGGGAGACGCTGACGGAAACCGGTCTTATGTCAATATTAATTTTTCGAACGTTTATGTGACACAACCTACCTGGTTTGACAAAAACATGGTTCAGGAGTGCAGCATCGCCCCACCCAAAGGCCCTCCTCACCTGGATGACCGCACTAAACCAGCAGGTGTTGCCGACATTCTTCAGCCCCACGGGACAGTTGTCCTGCCTCTTTCTGTCGTGGGGGTTGGGTGAGTCACTCCATACCTCGGTGTGAGTGCGCTTCAGGCTGGCCTTGTTCTCCGCTATGCTGGCCTCCAGGACCCTGCGCCATAGACAGAACCGCGGTCACACAGGCTGTATATTAGAGCAGGGCACCGTCAGGCTACTGGCCGGCTCTGACCCAACGCCCACCTGCTGATGGCCTGCTCCTCGTCGGTGATGCCCGTCTCCCGAAAGGCCCGGCTGGACTCCTCCAGGCTGAGGGCGATGGCCCTCTGGAGGTCATCTCCTGTCAGATCGATCACATCTGAAACAATACCCCCGGCAGACATCCTCATATATGCAGAGCGCCAGCAGGGGGCACTACTGTCAGAAAGAAGGTGAAATCAGAGAACAAAACTACTCCCCCTCTGCGGCTACTCTGCTTTCCTCAGCTGTAAACGTGGAACTTTTTTCTTTTTAAATGTAGCTCGTCAATATGAATCTTTAATTTGATCCCAGATTAACTCAACCCATTCACCCCACACGAATTACAAATCGTAATCCGGCTGTTTTACACGGCCAGTTAAGACATCTTACTTAATGTATAGCAGAAACACTCCATTTGGTTTAGCATGAGGACCCCCTTCTGCCCTGTCCAAGCCATCTCCATGAGCAGCACCGAGCATGCTCCCGGAGAACGGTGTGGGCGGTGGCCCACGGCGGGACTCACTGGTGTCAGCCTGGCTGCCCACGCTCATGTATCGGTCGTTGGTGCTCTGTGCCGTCTGGTAGTAGGCCGCCTCGTCCTGGGGAGGCACCTTACCGTTCTTCTCCGTCAGGAAAGCCACTGCCTCCGCTAGGTCCCCATTGCTGACCTTAAATAAAAACACCACCCCCTCCGAATGACACCTCCATCCACTGAGATGACGCCCCTCAAACATTAACACGCCACACCATCACTGCAGGCGGGAAAAAAAAAAAAAAAGGTGGCGACTGCTGCATTCCAAAGACGGACGCTTCAGACTTTCAGCTGAGCGCAGATGGACGTGCCTCAAAGAGGAACACGTGTGGTGATACTGGTCACCTGACCCAGCACGACAAGGAAGTAGGAAACAGGAAGTCGAGCCGTAACGGGTGTCAGCTGTACCCCCCCCCCCAGCCCGGTGGTACCTGGAGGGCGTGCTGCAGCACTTGGACATCGGTGGTTCCGGTCACCTCCCTCAACTGATTGAGCAGGGTCTGCTGATGCTGTAAGGACATGGGAGAAAGAGTCATGTGGCCAATTTGCCCCGCCCATCCAGGCACACTCAGTAGCACACTGATCAGAATAAAGGCTCCGTGGGGTCCATGGAACACAGGTTGTCTGAACGACCCCCCAGCTGCGAGCACACAGGTCAACAGAAGGAATGTACCAGTTTAACAAGGTCAGGGTCACCAATCTGCAAATCAGCCGCATCAGAGTCAGCGGACATGGTCACGAGGACCAGGAACGATGCCCCATGTGATACGAGCAGCCCAGAAAACTGAGTGACATGACAGATCAAGGGGACGAGCAGGGAAAAAAAAAAAAAAAAAGCCACTGTTTCTTAGTGTCAGAAAGTAGGTCCAACACTCTCTCAGGAAAATTGCCGATCACAGAGCTTTCAGAAGAAGCTCAGACGGAGGAGAGAAAGCTCACATCCATCCCAAAATAAGTTCTAGAATAATAGACAGCCCCACCCCCTGATTTCTGGCCTTCCTTTCAGGTTGAGTCACACGGTGCTCTGCGGGCAGCCAGCCTTTCACAGCTGACTCACTCGTACCAAAGGATCAGAGCTGTCGACTCCTGCAAATTCCAGCCATGTGAGATTATAATAAAGAACAGGAATGACCGCTTACACGACATCCTGCACGGAAAGAGTATAAAATGTCGTGCGGTGTGTACATGCAAACATGGGGGCCGCGCCATATGGGAAACAGGTCGGCGGGCACCTCAAGCAGGGCACCGTCACATGGCCATCTGCAGGCCCCCCTCACGTGACCAAGGGCGCCCCCTATTGGTCCCCATTTCACAAACCACTGAGAATCTGTCAGGCTCTGACTGAGTACCAGTGGCCGCGGGTGGATACTCTAAGCCGGGAATAGGCATCGGGTCAAGAGCAGACGCTAAGTTTTGGAACTAGATGACCCTTTAAAGGGTCTGCTCCACAGTCACACCGCTGCGACATACACGAAGCACGGCACAATGAAAGAGAGAAGGATGAAAAGAGACGTGCAGATGCTGTGGCAGAGAGCACGGAGTGGCGGAGTCAGTGAGGGCAGTAAACTCATCAAATCAAGCAATCAAACTCCTCTGTCCGTGCATACGACGGTAGCAGACCGACACCGACAGAACCCGCACGACTCAGGGCGGCTGCCCGCAGCACTTTCCCCGTGTGTGCACGGTGACCAGGGGTGGCTCCTCTGATGAGGGCTACGCCTCTGAGGGGAGAGGGGAGAGGCGTGCAGCAGCGCCGTGCAGCCTGCGTCTCCGAGCTCGTGAGCGAACGCTCACGCGACGCCTCGCGGGTGCGCACGAGGGGGCGGCTCCGTGCCAACGCCTCGCGACGTAAACAAACACGGAACCCGCGTAAACAAGCGCACGGAACGCCGCACAACCGGGGGGGGTAGCACGGCACAAGTCGAAGGCGACACCGAGCACGATCACAGCTTAGCGTGTAAATAAACACCGCTCCGCAGTACCCCCGGGTTATGAAGGGCGGCTGGACGCCCGTGGTAAGGAGCCCGTCCGGGCGGCCTCGGCTTTAACACCCCCCCCCTCCTCCCCTTAGGACGCTGTACGTGGGCCGAGAGCCCCGCCGTAAGGTTCGGCCTGAGCCGAGCCGAGCGTCCCTCTCGCCACCCCCGGGCTCACCTTCTGGGAGTGCTGCTGGAGGACATTCTGCTCTACGGTCATGGCCGCTCGTAGACGGAATAAGAAAAGAAAAGAAAAAAAAAAAAACAGACGGGAATCCAAAGCTTTTAAAAAAAAAAAAAAATAAATAAAAAAAATAAAAAAAAAAAAAAAAGAAAGAGAGAGAAATAACAACCAGAGCGGTTAAGCTGTCCCCCTTCCGAACGGCGTAATTGCGGGCGCCATGGGAAATGCAGGCGAGGGAAGGAAAGAAAAAGTGTACGTTGGCGATCGAGAGGAGCGGCTTTCGGCGCTCCATTAGTGAGGTCTGGCAGCGCTGCGCTGCGCGTCGCGTCACGGGCACGGCCCTCGCTCTGACGTCATCGGCGCGCTCCGCTACTGGCGCCGCTGCGGCATGCCGTCGTCGGGCGGCCCTTTAAAATGACCGCCGCGAAGCTGCAGCTCGGCACGACTGCGCCTGAAGTGACAGCTCTTTCACGCGTGTCAGCAAGTTAAGCTGCTGTGCTCTTATCCAGCCTGGGATAAGGGTGGGGAGGATGTATGGCCTGCGATAAGGGAAACTGAGCACTCGGAAGACGCCCAAATAGGCCAAAGAACTAGTCTGCTGTAATTTAATTGGTCAAGAAAGACACCCCCCCCCCCCCGGGGGGGGATCTGGGGGAAAAAAAAATAATAATCTCTACAAAATGATGACACTTTACGTGGGTTACGTGAAACCAGGCAGGAAAGAAAAACGCAGACGTCACCAGCAGGGGGCGCTGCAGGCCGGGGTAAGACGTCACGTCAAGCAGATGTTTCATATAAAACGTATGAGGAAATAAAATTCATTCATGGACTGAAAATGTAAGTGGAACTAAAAATATGCATTCCTCTATTTGAAAGCTAATGGTGACATTTGACTGAGACCAATAGGCTTAAAATTGATTTTGTGGAAAAAACGTGATGATTATGCAGATGTGTGAATGCCCGCATGGAGGACTCAGAAGGCCTGCTCAAGTGGCTGATGGGGAGGATCTGTAAATCACTATGTACTTTTCTCTCAACTTTACAGAACATTACTGCTAAACGATCACTACGCTCAGACACTTTTAAAAATGTTTTTAAATTCATAAAATGCAAGCTTTCCTTAAAGCTCCATATGCGCACAGAGCGGGGGCAGGTTTTAAACCCCTGGCCGTGGAGGTGCGGACAGCAGTGTGACCCAATGAGCCGCCGAAATAGCGTAACCAAGCCCCGCCCTTAGGCGTCTGGTGGGTGATGGGCGCTGCATGAGAGGTGAGTGGCATGAACGTTTAGCGAGGACCGAAGAGTCGGTGTAATTCACCAGAAGAAGGGAAGTCAAATGCGTGCTGACATGGGAGAATCTGTGGTAATGGCCCCATTATAGAGTCCCTGGAAGCCACAGTCATTGATTATGGGACCAGGGTTTGAGTCTCACCGTCTCCCATCAGAAGAGCTTGGAACCCCTGTCCACACTCCTCCGCTGAATTCAGTGTATGTGTGATATGGCAGACCTATGAAAAGGTGTTTCCAGTCAGAGGCGGTGGTGCCCCACGGAGGTCTACCAGAGCAAAAGGCTGATTTCGACATTGCAAGGCCACAGACACGAGCTTCAGGGAAATACCCTACGGCTTAACCATATCGTGCATCAGTGAGATGTCGTGGCTCTCTCTCTCGTTTCTTTTTTTTTTTTTCTTTTGGTGTGGCGCTGTATTTGTGAGAAGACCAAGTCCAGGCCGATGGCTGTTACTGCGAACCACATCTGAGAGAAGCCACAGTTTCAAACATAGACAGGTCCTGGTGGTAATGCACCCCCTTTTTAGACACTGGTTTTGACATTCGTCGCTTCGAGAAGAGTTGATGTGAAGCTGAAAGACTTCCTTGGCCAGCCAGAAATGAAAACACCTCATAACGTATGTTGCTGCAAAAAAAAAATAAAAAATGTGCAAAATGAATGGGTCTTTCAGTGTCGAAAATCGTCATGGAACTCACAAAACAAAGTTGCAAATAGACGTATGACTTTACCTGATATCGACAGCTGATTCTCTGATAATACAAATTGCGGTTAATTGCGTGACAACTAGGATCACTCAAGTGAAAATCTCATAAAGCGTTCTACAGCTGCGTTCAAGTGTGATATGAATACGGTATGAAACACCCTTGATTTTGAATACTCTTGTCAAGTGAACGGGCTGTTCTCACAGTCCCGATGTAAGTTGTAATGTGTCCACTAGGTGTCAGGCTTGCGTTTCGTTTCACGCGATAAACTCCATTATTTCCCTCCCCATTTTGCAGCAGAGTCCTCCTGTTAATGTGATTGATTTAGATGGAGTATAACTCTCAGATAATTAACAGAGATAATTATATTTTAAGTCACCGAAATGTGAGTCTACATTCCACGTGTAACAGTGGATGGAAGCCAGTTCTCCATTCGGTGACATATTTGACTTTCTCCTGTGTATTTTCCCCTAAGAAATCCCCCCCCCCCCCCCTTTGCTCATAAGCAGCCACACGACCCTCCAAAAGGTTATATTTGTACATAATCATGACCTCAATTTTCTTCTACATGAAGTATGTGCTGGATGTGATTAATTTTGACTCTCACTATTACCAAATTTGTCCTGCTAAGAAAAAAAGCTGAGTTCTCTCCTGAAGTACCTTGGGAACCTTCCCGGACTGCACGGTTCGATCCACGTAACGCATCTCATCCGTTATTCTGCCTGATAAACACTGACAAACAGTGCAGCTCACCAGACAGGGACATTCTTCCAGACAATCTTTGGGCAAAGAACAAGGGCATGGGTGGTAGTTAAGTACAACTATCCAGCTTCCAATCATCTGTCCTGGTCATGGCCGTGGGGGGTCCTGCAGCCTAGCCCAGGCAACGCAGGGTACTAGGAAAATTATTCTCACTCAAAAGATATTTGAAATTTAAGCTCATCTTCAAATAAAATATTAGGGCCTTGTTTTGTATGAACCAATTAGCACTTTACAGCTGTAGAAAAGTTGCTGGCCTGTGATGGTGGATTTAAACACATTTCTGGGTATGAGAAGTCACAGTATGCAGGAGCAGCGTGACACAGTTCACAGTGTAATTAATGAAAGGTCTTAACGAGAAAATGTTTTAGAACGGTGCCCTGGTCGTCATGGGTTTCCAGTCCATTGAGCACGTCGTAAGTCAGGTGGACAAACGGCTACACTAATTCATCCCGTTCGCCATCCAGTACTGAAGCTGCCGATGGTTTAAATGGAGTGGAATACTAAGACGAAGAAGAGGAGCACAAAAGAACGCGTACATGGAGAAAACGTATCATCGTGCTGCCTTACTGCCATACAGCTCATCATGTGCTTTGGAGGTGACATGAGTCAAGCCGTACTTCTCATCAAGCGGGAGACCCTAATGGTGGTAGCTCATGAGCTGTAAGAGCATCTCTCTGCATATCTTTACCCGGTTCACATCCACTTTCTCGGTGAGGCTGGTATTACGAAGGAAACGTATAGGAACTGCAGCAGATCACTCACTCCAGATAAAAGGAATTTCACAATGGAAACATATTTATGGAAATATTACTCTGTGACCCTCTATCTCATTTCATTTCCTTTGGTAACGTTTCCTGCTCGAGATAAAAGCTGTTTCTTTCACAGTGCAGCGTCGCTGAAAAAACACCCCACTTCCCCTCCAACACGGCGAGCCCTGCTTTGAGATCCCCGCCGCCGCCGCCAGCAGTCATTTGATCTGCGACGGTGAGAAAAATGACCCCCTCACGGCCTGAGATGGCAGGGCCCAGAGAAGTCACGACCCCTGGGAAATCCATAAGATACCCCACAAATACATACAAAAATAGTTCTCTGATCTCCATACTTGACCTGCTTTACTTTTTGACACGAACGGGGCTGTTTGCTCACATTCTGCGCCTGTCGTTAGTGACCTTCAGCTTCTGTCTGGTTCTCAAAAAAAGCACTTCTGCTTACTCGGCCAATTGCGTACGACAACTGAGAGTAGCTCCCGTTTGACGGAGAGAAAATGCCCCACTTTAAAGAAAGGGACTTGTTTACGCATCAGGCACTTGCTTAAACATCACCCTGGCCTTGTTAACACGTTCGTCAGAATGAATCAACATCGGTCACTGGCATGTGAAACCACATCGCGTGTGGAGCACAACCCAGATTCTTGTGAAACATTTGGCCTGAAATGACACGAGAGAGAGAGTTCTCACTCCGAAAAACCCCTGACGTGGGAATTCAGCCGCACTGAAGTTGTTCCCAAAACGATAGCAACTGGGACTGGCGAAAGACGCTTTGAAGAGAAGGATGATCAAGATGCATGATGTCGATAAGTAGCACGAAGATTTGGTTTACGTACAGCATGCCTCTCGATGTGAGGGGGGGAGGAACTGACCCCTCCGGCACACCTGTGCCAGATGAGGGTGGCGGCTCGTAACCAAAAACGCGGTTTGTGTCAGGTCGGCCTAGAATACGGTCTGACGGAAACCCGTGCCTTCCGCCGCAAACGTCAACCGAGACATTTGTAGTAAAACTTGAAAAACAATTCAGAATAAAAGTGAGACATTTGAGGTTTTAGTGCAGGAGTCTGTTACTGGATTGCTGTCTGGGGTTTCAGCTTTCAGAAAGACCATGTTATTCATTTCTTGCAGACTGGCTGCTGTCCTCAGCCGGCATTACCAGAAGACGGACGATTTTTTAGGTCGTTCCCCCTTCCTGCGTAACCCACGGGAGCTCGCGAAACTTCCTCAGCACTGTCATCTCAGCGCTGACGCCGTCTTCCTTGTTTTTGCAGCCGTGGGAGATAAAGCCTCACGGCTTGAGCTTAAATATTCATGACTGCAGAAGTTCACCGCGAGATGAAAGGTTATGTGGAGTTTAAAGGAAGGAGTGGGTTTTGGAGAGCTGAACGAGAAGCGGAACTTGGTTGCTAGCAGTTCTGCTACACGACTGTGCTCCAGTCCACACGAGCTCGTTGTTTTCTGGGTGTTGGCCTTCATGAGCAATGCCGCATCTTACTTTATGATGACGTTACATCGAGACATCTACCCTGCTCAATCAGTCAGTTTTCAATGACTGCTTATCCAGTAAGGGTCACCATGATCCAGGAGCTATCCTGGTAGACGGTGACCTCAGGGCACTCACTTTCACACACACTGCATATGACCAGGAAACCACACAAATTCTGGAACAAACGTTTAAAAAAAAAAAAAAAATCAGAACATTATTTGAACCTTGTACCCGCCGTGTCACCAGATGCAGAGGTGCCATTTCCATTTAGCGATGATGAATTAATGACATCCATCCATTTCCAGCCACTTAACCCAGTCAGGGTTGCGTTGAAATTAATAACAGAAAAATGAAGGGTAGTGGCACTTTCTGGAATGGCAGTAATCTTGGCTTTCTAATAAAATCATCATAAACAATCCATTAATAAAAACAACTTCCCAAAAACAAACAGCCCATGGTTGTTTAACTTTTAGGGGGGAAATCCTGTGACTGGAACGAAACAGAAAGCTAAAATATGATAGGGCTCTCTGAACGGTGAAGATTCTCTCAGCACTCGGCCCTCGGACCCATTAACCCAGTTTAGCGGATTCACGGGGTCGCACAGCCGTGGCCACATACCGCCATCACTCACAGCCCGGCCAGAGAGGAGGTCTGTAAAACCCGGGGCCTGGCCTGGGATTTAAAGACTTACCCAGCTTAATTATTTTAGCCTCCCAGCTACCTGGACCACGCTTTGGCCGGTCAGCGCCAACGCCTCCCCTGGTCTCTTCAGGATTTGGAACCGTGAGCAGCCTGCAATCATGAGCACCCATGGCTTTCGCTTGAACAAAACAAAGCCGTTCCTCTTTGCACTTCACATTATGTGATGTAATCCGCTGTTCGGGGCACGGCTGTCCATGTTCTTGCCTGGGTTTGGCAGAAACTACATTAAAACCTGTAACAAAGCAATTTCCCTGGCGACCCATGGGACACCAGGTCCAGCTCATCACAGACCCCTCAGAAAGGTCCCCTCCACTGTAGTCATTCTTCAAGAGAAGCACGATATGTCAGAAACTCACTATGAGACGTCATTCCGGCAGTTTCCATCACCCTACTGGGAGCAGCGAGTCACTGAACACTACTGAAATACTCTTCCTAAGAGTGCTGCTACTTAACTAGCAACTGAATGACATACAAGACTCCAGAGGTCCGTGTAACTTATCACAGCATTAAGAAAGGGATCCTGAGTCAAACCCGATTTCCTTGTGACCCTTGAGGTCCAGGGTTGGGCCGTCCTGCTGTCCCCCCCCCTACATGAAATAGCTGTAAGCTTCACCTTTAACAGCCAGTACAACAGACTGTTAGAACACAGAGTTTAAAGACAAGCATGGTGCTCATTTCAAACCTGTCCATTATGCTGACTGGTAAAACCGGTAAACAAGTTTCACGGTTTTGTTTTCAGTAGGACACGTGCATCAGTGCCATCCTGTCTACGATTTGGCCATTTTGTTTTTTGAGGACCGTTAGCTTTGCCGTTTCTGTTAACGACGAGGCAGAAGGCTCTCTCTGTCAGCACAGAGAGTCGGTCACGGATGGTGCTAGCTCACAGCTGCCTGCTGGAATCAAGGTCTCCGGCTTAAGGCTTCCGAAGGAATGCAGGACAGCTGTCGTTATAGAGCCCAGCCTGGGTCGTGCTCTCTGCTCCTCCAAGACCACCCACAGCGTCCAGGAGACGACGCGCAGAGGAACTAAGACAAAGGGACTGTCTTTTCAGACCTTCTTGACTGGATGCAGAGACCCTGTGCTGGACAGGACGTTTCCAGAGAAAAGCAACGCTAAGTCATGGACTGGGACTGTAACACAAAGTAGGGGTGTTTTTTACGCCATCTTCCTTCATTTGTCAAGATGGCATTAAACCATACGATGACGATGGAGTAATGGGGCGCATCACCGTGAAAAACGAGACGGGTCATGCCGTTTTCAAATTGTGCATTTCATTACTTTATTTCAAATATGTGCAAGTAAACACCGAAAAATGAGAACATAAAAAAAAAAAAAAAAAAAAAAGATTCATAATATGCATCAGGTTGCCACAAGGAAACACTGGACATTTTAACATCTGTCTGAAGCCCAAAGCATCCCTGAAGGAGATGGCATGAGCGGGGCCACAGCAACGGGCCGCTGAAAATGCTCATCCACTTGGGCCTACAGATCGACTCCCTGCTAGCGATGGTCACCGATGGCAACGCGAGCTACTTAAGACTTTGCGAGTTTTTTTTTTTTTTTTTTTTTAATATATATATATATATACACATATACACATCTTTGGTCGAAACACTAAATAACAGCACTTCCAAACTACCGTGTCAG
>JAACJT020000113.1:104228-121548 GCA_009936485.2 Gymnarchus niloticus | reverse complement strand
CATTCACCTCTCACTACACCCATATAAAACTCCACTCCCCTCACATTCACCTCTCACTACACCCATATAAAACTCCACTCCCCTCACATTCACCTCTCACTACACCCATATAAAACTCCATTTCCTTCACATTCACCTCTCACTGCACTACTATAAAACTCTATTCCCCTCACATTCACCTCTCAATGCACTCATAAAAAACTACATTCCCTTCACATTCACCTATTACTCCATGCACATATTAATAACTCATTAAACCTCATACAAATGTTGGAGTTTATTTATTGTCATACTGTTCTATTGATGTGGAATAAATCCAACCTGCATTTTAATATTCTTCATTTGATAAGATTAAAGTGATGTTCATGGCATGTCCTGCTGGTGAAACCACAGGCAGACAAAATGATGGTCTGTTTCAGGAAGCTGATTCAGAAGAAGGCACTTTGTTTGGGAGAGATACAGGTGCAATGGATGCTGGGCCACAATCTGAGAAAAAATGTGCCCCAGCAACTTATAAAGGTCTGTCCCTGTTTTCAGTTTTAGCAGAGTGCAGTGTTACAATCAAATCATGACTTGGCTAGAAACTACATTAACCAGAACTTGGCTGACTGGCTACTCTGTGCAAAGTTCATCTTGAATACAATCAGCTCAATCATCAGCATATCTATGTGTGTGACTGTCACACGGGGGGAAAAGCAGATGTTTGTAGCTGTCTGTGTCACAGTGGTGGAACAGCAGATGTGTGTCTAACAGGAAATATGTGTGCATCTGTGTTACAGAGGAGGATGAGGCAAGGCCTGTGATGTTGGCCAGCCGCCGGTTGCCATCCCTGCCTAAGTCCACCAGAGGGCATACAACAGACTCCGCAGCATATGATCTGGTGGTGGATATGCACAAATGGCCAGCCTCGGAGCCCCAGAGTGACCACAAACAGAGATCCAGCTGCAGCAGTCTATACACAGAGGTGCGGTGGGGGGAGCACAAGGGTGAGGAGGCATCCTGCCCCATCAATGCCAAACCTCTCTACACCGGACCCTCCACCTGCAGGGACTGGGAAAGCCCCAATGGAGACTTCCCATTGTATGCTAAAGTGAAGAAGACTGGCAAGCGAACGGTCAAATCAGAATTGATTTTCTGATACACTCTCCAGGGGACTGGATAAAAGAAAGTAGAGTTCAACACACAACTGGCTGTTGTGATTTTTTTTAGTTTAGAACTTTTTTTTTATCTCTTCCCTTGAAAAGTTCTGACTGGTTCAGAATATCCCTCTTTGCAGATTAGACACAGCAATTTGGTCCAAAGCCCAACTCCTTAATTATTGAAGCACATTTATACAGTTCAGTTAATGCAGGTTGAATACAGTGATGGCCAGGGATCTCACAGGAAATTTCAGTCCAGCAACTTTAATGCTAAAATTCTGAGAGGACACAAATTTAATACTTGCTGCTCTTGAAGCCAGCAGTTTCCAATTTTTTTTTCTGTCAGCCCCCTTTTGCAGATAATAACATATTAAATCCCCTCTACGGCCAGGCCAGGTGCTCCCTAAACATGCACAAACACCCGACACGCCCCCAATTTATGAACCACTGCGCTATACCAATAATGACCATGCCATTTGCTTGTCTTATGCAAGGCTTCTTCAAGTTCTACAGCTGTAGACAACGTTACATCTACATTAAGACAAATGTCTTATGTCATAAACATTTTATCTTAATGTAGACGTAATGTTGCTGTATGTGCACATAAAATGTGTTTATGTTAAATGGATGCCAAACAGTCTTAATAACACCGCAGTTGTAGTTTTGTATATACAGTATGTTTTGCTGCCTACAATTAATATCGTTAAAAACAGAACGAATAGACAACAGAAAATTGTTTTCACTAAAACTAGGACTCAGTTGTGAATGCTTCAAATGCTTCTCTGATTCTTGACTGTAAACACTGGACGTTATTCATGTTTATAAACGTTATTAATGTTTATAATTAAACGCAAACACCCCAGATCCCGAGGCTGAGATTGCATCATTGCTTCTCTCAGAATCCATTATGGACTACAGCGCCCTTCTCCGATTACGGAAACTGAACGATTTTTAACGTAGCTAAGAAAATTACGTGCTGTTGAGCCAGCCAATGGGAAGCATAACAACAAAGTCCATTTCGCGTATCACAACTGTTGTGTCCAATCCCGTATTGAAGGGGTACGGCGATAGTGTGATTGACAACGATGCTGTCCAATAATAATAAATAGAGGGCAGGACGACTTTTTAACGGTTGGAAGACAGCTAACAGAAAGTATTTGTAAAACGTGTGTAACTCATTCATCGGAAAAAGTTTTTCTTAGCGTCGTCTTATGTGGATATTATAGCACTCCTCTATTATTACTTATTTTATCAAAAGGTAGGCTTAAGTCAGTGTTCGGGGTGCGTTTTTGTTTTTAATTGTTGTCTTTTTAAAACTTGCTGCGAGATGTAGGGTTGCCATGTCCGCAGTTCTGGACAGTTTACTCGTCCGTATTTTACTTTGATAAATGTGGTAGTAAACCCTCAGACTGCAGCGTCACCAGGTTTCATTGTTAACCTTAGCTGATAACCTTTCACTGTTAACCTCTCAGAAATGCGTTGCGCTCGTTAGCTAGTTGGCCGGTTCTCTCACTAGAGAAACAGCCGTGGCTAAGTTTAAAACAGAGTGTCGTCGGATAGTTAAATTGCCGCCTGGTTACCCAGCAGTAGGACCATGGCGTCGGTTAAGTTGCTGCTGCTCGTGACCATTAAGTTTACGTTTCCATGACAACGGGGCTAACTTAGCCTACCGGCTAACTAATTGGAATGAATTTTCTTTACCTTCAGGACTGCTAAACGCTGCAGTGGCACTTTTTAAAGCTCCCTATCGTGGTCTGCTGGGGACAGGAGGCGCTTCTCTTTCCGGGGGGGGGTGTGTCTACTTAAAACCCTTAAAAACCCTTAAAACTCGACCCTGGTACCGTGCTACAGGGGGTCGCCTCAACACTGAGCCCCCCCAGACCAAGTCTCAGCAGCTTTAGGAAAAGGTCCCGCCTCATTAGCACACCTTAGAGGAATTCCTGGATTTAATTTCTGTGAGGCACACAAGCAGCCTGGCTCAGTCCTGTGCTGTGTATTGTATTTTGTGGTATAGTAGGTTAAATGCAATAATTACATTTTAGGCTTTTCCTTTTGCACGTGGCTGACCATGCAGTTTCTAATGTAATATACCTCAGAGCATTTACTAAAATGTGTTTTTGCATTGGCTTTTCAGGTTGTTTTTCCCCTTGTTCCTGTAGAGTGTGTGTGCAAATGGGAATCTGAGTCAGTAATTGTGGAAGCAGGTTCTTACCAGTGCAGAAAGTACTGTACCTATTGGGTCAGTGTGCCATTTTGAAACCTTTCTCTGGTTTCCTGCTGGCTGGACTACAGGACATCTCCCAGATTTCATCTTTCAAATTTCATTCTGCTTCTCAGTAATATCAATATGGCCTTCCTTCTTGTTGGCCTTGACTCACAATCCTCAGTACATAAGCTGTTGCTTAAGGTGTAGCAACATGCCCAGACTCATTAAATTCTTACCAGATTTTCTGCCTACAACATGCAGCTTGTGGTTATGTCATACCTCTGGGTGGAGATCGCTGCAGGCTTGCCTCAACTTTCCCCCAGTTTTTACTTGAGGTTCTTCAATTTGTGTGCCTATCATGACTGCACAAAATGCAAGAGGAATCTGAGACATTTAAGCACAATGAAACATTCAGTCTAGTGCCAAAGATGATTTTTAATTACTCCTGGGTATAAAATTAAAGCTGTTTTGACAGCTGAGGTTAGATGTAGGTCTTGGATGTCATCTTTCTGGTTGTAACTCTGCTTCTGTAATGTTTTTCCTATCTGCTGATCTGAGAGCAGCTGTCTGTAGTCATCTGAAAGGGAATGAAGGGCAGTATCTACTGACTTTCTGCAGTGAAATGTATAAGATGTGCGTGTTGTAGTGCTTGAGGGCTCCCAGTAACTCTGGCTGGCTATACTAGATGCATCTTGAGAATGACTGTTAATGGAGGATTTGTCCCTTTTAAGGTGTAGCAGTCTCCTTCGAGTCACATGACCACCTCATCGTTATACCCAGACTGGCTTTGTCAGCAGGTCAAGTCGTCAGGTAAATCCACTTCAACGGGAAGGCCAGTTTGAAAGTAATGAAACATGAGCGTGCGTGCACGAGTGGGCTTTGTGAACATCACTGGGTACTTTTCTTATGGTTTGTGTCTTTTGTCCTTGTTACCCACAGACTGTGAAGCTGGGCCCCCTGAAATGGAGTGGCAGACTCCAGCTGTTTCGGACAAGATCCATAGTCGGTTTGGCAGGCAGCTCAACACCACTGACAGCGGACATACAGTCCCGGGTACCACTACATCTGACAACACTGAAGGTGAGTGGACCCTCTACAAGCCTTTGGGATACCGTTATGCAGCTTGGATCTCCTCACAGCTAAGCTTTTCTCTTTTTTGTGTGTGAATTGAGGCCCACAGCTAATGCCTGTGTTCTGTGGCTCCTCTATGTCCAGTAAAGGGTTCTCCAATAACTGCTCTATCCTGTGGCTCCTGTCTGTCTGGTCTGGGGCTCTCAACTAACGCCTGTTTCTGTCTGTGTTAAACTGCCCAAGTTTGGCTCAGTGTGTTGACATGGTGCTGTTAGGGCTGTTATGTAGCATTCAGCAATATTGATACAATTCACCAGCACTGATGCTAGCAGGCCAGTAACATTGAAGGATATTCATGAGCAGGGGGAGGTTGTTTTTGTTTTCGGACACCCAGGAGATTTGATGAATGGGATTATATTCTGGTCCAAGAATACCCCTGGAACTTTCATTCACATTGGTCTCTTCAGCAGCCCATGAGATCTTCAAAAACCAGCAGTCACGCTGGTCCCTCTGCTTTCCATTTTTTATTTATCATGCCATCTGACTAGCTAGTCATGCTGGGGAATAACAGGTTCTGATCTGGACATCGATAAGGAACAAGCCAGCAGAGGGGGTCAGTGGTTCTGTGCTGGTGGAGGTCTGGGGGCCAGGGTAATTGGACAGCCTAGTGAGTATGGTATCATGGCCTGCCCTCTCTCAGGATGCGTGGTCACTTGGTTTGGTCTTGTCAATGCCATGTTTTACTTTAAGAAACAGACTTCTAAAGTTAGGCTTCAATATTGGGTCTTTATTTTTTCTTCTCAGTCGTGTCTCGGAAGGTGGCATGTCTCTATCTGTATTTCACCTGTACTTGTAGCATTATTCAGTACAATATGCATTTTATTCTTGAATGTTCTATTGTGTATATTCTTTATTGTGATTTTTTTTTGATTACCTTGGTGTGGTTTCATAAATTTCTACCAAAGGAGCAAGACGAAAGGGCTGCCTGCGATTAGTTTAGTTGAGTAACTTGTAGGCATGGCTCACGAGGGCCACCTTACTCTTATTGTTCTTTACAGATGAGTGGGACGCTTTTGACTGTTTGTGTTAAGTTGGATATGCTCCACATTATGCTGTGCTGTGGTTCTCATCTCCTCTGATGGGTGTTGCCTGAGATCAGTGCTGCGGATGTGAATGTGCTCTCTTCTGATTCATTCATGGTAGTCATGCTTCCGTTTCAATTGTTAGGTGTTGTTTGAAATGTTTGCCCCCCACACACACACACGCGCGATGAACAATGTGGTGGGGGCTCTTTAAGTAAGAGTCCTGTGCAGACGAGGGCACTCGGAAACCTGAGAGTGCTCTATAAATACACACACACAGAGAACACCCTGCTGTACGGGCACACAGAACAGGGGATATGGAATTGTCCCTGCATGTCATACACGTCTGTTCTTTCGCCTTTTGGAATTCAGGCTGATTGTTTGGCTGATTTTGTGCTGAGCTTCCAGGAGACGCTCGAGGGAGGGACCTTGCCTTAGCATGCAGCGTCCAGGAGGCCAGCGCTGGCTTAGCGGTAAAAATGCATTGGCTGGTCTTCTCTGAGCCTGCACAGACTAGGTGAGAGGGCCCTTGGAGAGGCTTGACTGCACAGACTTGTTTAGTCACCTGCTCATTATTCTCTCTTTGGAAACAACTGTGGCCTGATCTGCTGTTCTCTTTTTCTTTCGTTTGATTGGTCATCTCCACTTTCTCTTTGGTGGTCTGTGCTTTGGTTTTGTTTGTCCACCTGCGCTTTGCTGTGCCTTTTTTTTTTTTTTTTAAATTGTTAAACTTCTTTACTAAGTTGCCTGTCTGAAGCCGGAGGGTCAGAACATGTAGCCTTAGCTCTTGGTTGAAGGGTTTTCCTCGTTACTTGTCTTGCGTTTATTATGATTGCATAAAACGATTAGCCATTTGTTTTGCCTAAAAACTTAAAGTAGTATTTTGTAATGTCAGAAGAGTACAATGATAGTTTTACTTGCACAGCTTAGAAGAAACACCTTTCCTTTGACATAAGGATTGCATTTTTAATTTTTAGCTCCTTAACTTCCCGTCTCTGTGCTTGTTTTTCACATATATTGGAAGGCCTTGCGCAGCTTTGTGAGTTAATGGAAAGGTCTATTTACGGATCACAAGCCAGGGGAGTCCTGGCAGCTCTGTGTCATGTATTTGTTTGGCAGACACTCTTATCTAGGGGATTTCAATTGCTGCTACAGATGTCAGTGTATTTAGGAGTCTGTCCTGCCTTATTGTCAGTGCATTTCCAGGCTTGTGTTGTGTTGAACTGACTTTGAATAGAATTGACATGGCCTGTTGCCTATCTAACAAATAAAGGGAGGATTTAGTCTTTGGATTAGACTGCTGTATATGAATTACAGGTGACAGACATGTCCACCATCATGCTAGGCTGATAAACCACGCCTTTCCAGACTTTCACAGATCCAGCGGCAGCCCCTCCTTCCAGCCCATCCGCAGTCAGGTTCCCATCCCCACAGCCCATGTCATGCCCTCTACGGCCAGTGGGTTGGCCCCCAAGCCACAGCCAGGCTCGGCTGCCGCGTCCTCGGTTTCTCGGGAGTCCAGCTCTTCCAGCTCCAAATCCTTGCCCCTCCTAAAGTCGGCATCCTCCCCCAATCTAGAGGAGCAGGCACGGGCTGCCGTGGCGACAGACTGCCTGAGCCGCTACCGGAGTCTGGTGAACGGCCTGGACCACTCCCTGCTGCCCTCTTCCATCGAGCGCTCGCGCCTGGACGACGGCCAAGGCTTCGTGGCACCAACGGTGGAGCCCACACTAAATCAATCAGCACTGCTTGGCAGCTTCTGCCCCGAACCACGCTACAGGCTTCAGATGAGTGGCCTGAGTGGGACCCCTGATGTGGCAACAGGGGTGGGGTCAGCATATCGGCTACTACCAGAGGCCCAGCCTGTACTCCATGGTGGCCCTCAGAGGCTCCAGGAGCAGACAGTGGCCCAGGACTATGACGCCTCACACGAGAGGCCCTGTGGGGGGAGCAACTGGCAGCAGCAGCAGCTGGAGAACCTGCGGCTAGAGGTGGAACAGATGAAGGTGGGTGGGCCAATTCCATATTCCTGAGGGCCTCTTTGAAAGGGAGGGGCAGGTGCAGCTTATTCTCCTTTTGGAATGTTTAGAGATTGCTGGGGCTGCCTGTGATGTCATGGAAGAGCAGAGGCCGTAAACTCGGCACACCCCCATGTCATATCATGCCATGCTGCTGACATGCCTCTACTTCTCTCTAGCTGCTGGCTGCAGGCTCGGGGCCCCTCTCTCCTCTGTACCCTTCACCCTTGCAGGCGGGGGGGCACACATGGGACACTGTCATCAAAGCTAATGAAAGTCTGCTGAGGGAGAAGGAGCTGATCATTGAAAGGTGACTGGATGATGATGATGATTTAATATGCTTGCAGCTGTTTACGCCTGGAAGTCAGCCGTGTCACTTCTGCCCCTTTAACACCAACATGGTTCTGGTGCCATGCCGCCTCCTGAACCAGTTTACATGCTTTTCCACTGCAAATGAACTGCTTCCCATACTGAAAAATAGGCTCGGGAACCATCACCAAAAGCTAGCTGGTCTCGAACCTGGAACCTGTGAGGGTGGGACACAGGGGACAAACACTTTTAATTTTAGTGGCGCAGGCTTTCAAATGTCAAAGTTTGATCTGAACTTCTGACAGTCTCATAATTGTCTTTAGATTAGAATGGCTCGATACCACTTTTTTATTTCTGGAAAAAATTTTTTTAATTTTCTATCAGCCGATCTTGCGGATCATCTTTTTACTTCCAATTAAACAACCTTTACGCCATTTGTATGTTATATGTAATATAGCCATTTAAAAATGCTCAAACTGTGAAACAAATAATTCCTGTAAGGGACAGGAGTATGAAATAAAATGACAGTTCGGCAATGTGAAGCGAGGCTCGTATGTGTATCGTTTCGGATTATAACTTTATTTTCCGGTAACAGATCCAGTGTTTTTGAGCAGAATACCAGATCAGCATGTCTGTATGTGGAAAATATACCTTAGAAGTCAGCAGTAATGCTTGGGAACAGAGGGCACAGTCCGCTGTGATTCTTCTGTGCTGGCTTTGGAGCAGATTAGTGACGTAGTTGCCACGTTGTCGTGCTGACCTTGGCTCTGAAGGCAGTGGAAACGTGGTCTGGTTCACAGTAGGTTAGGGAGCAGCACTGGCACCGTATTGGTGGGTAAGAGGGGTCCATGGACCAGTTTTCTTCCCATGAGGCATGAGTCTTTCAGAAGCGTGACTGGCAGTGACTCTACCACAGCTGTATTTGGCTCGGTCTGCAGGGTGCAGAACCTTCCGATATACAAGACAAGGGATATCAACGCAGTTTTATTAACCCTTAGTCAGATCAGTGTTGTAGAGTCTCCTGATCTGGATGATGTTCTGACAGGCTTTGGCTAAATCTATCATGACTGCTGTACTTTGGACAATTTGGTCATGGACATTTTGGGGAAAATTGCATTTTAGTTGATTTGGTTTGGCCAGCACATGATGCGGTAATGTTTACAAGTGTGCATTAGCTACCATGGTAACATGTGGCTTCACAATTAAATTGCCAAGGTTCCCAAGATCTTGAGTGTCTGGAATTTCACTGTAATGTATTTCTATAACAGATGTAATGCTCTGCCGTTATTCCGTGTTTCATTGAAATGGCTCAAACACTAAGCCTTGAACAGTGTAGGAGCAGTGTGGTGTCATGAAGGTGCAATGCAGCAGCATGCTAACCATAGTCTTTGTTGCACAGGCAGAAACAGCAGATGCTGCAGCTGGAGCAGCGGCTGCGTGAGACTGAGCTGCAGGTTCATGGGGCTGTGCTGGGCCGTGGCGCTTCGTACACTGATGTCTGTCTGCTGAGGCTGCAGGTGAGCGACACACAGACATAGACGCAGATGACCGGTGCGCGTAAACATGGCAGGTCCTCACCTATCCTGCCTGGGCTGCGGTGCCCACAGGAAGCCCAGCGGGAGAACGCCTTCCTGCGGGCGCAGTTTGCAGATCGCAGTGACGCTCAAGCCAAGGAGGCGGCGGCAGCCGAGCGGCGCTTGGCCGCGGCCGAGGCGGAGACACGCAAGTTGGGGGATGTGCTGTGTGACGCCACCCAGAAACACGCAGAGGAGAAGAAGAAGCAGGAAGAAAGGGTGAGTGTGGGAATTGTAGTTCATCTCCAAAATAAGCCAAGCCATATTTGTTTGTTCCAGCTGGGATCAGGTATAAGGCCTGCCTTCAAGATAAACCATCACCACGATTACTGTGTCTCCTCTCTCACCCACCTCCTTGAATTCATATGCCTGCGGGTCTGGGTTCGATTCTCAGCTGGGGTTTTTCTGTGCGGAGTTTACATGTTCTCCCCGTGCCTGTGTGGGTTTCCTCAGGGTACTCCAGTTTCCTCCCACAGTCCAAAGACGTGTTCTAGGCTAACTGGCCACACTGTGAAATGGCCCTGTGTGTGAATGTGAGCGTCAAGCTAGTGACCCGTCCTCGTAACTGCAATCGCTATAGTCGACCAATATGCTATGTAGCATGGGAGGATCCAAGATCTAAGATGTCATTTCCAAATAGATCCGCAGTCGTGACAAACACATCAACAGCCTGAAGAAGAAATGCCAGAAGGAATGCGACCTGAGCCGGGAGAGGCAGCAGCGCGTGGAGACCCTGGAGCGCTACCTGGCCGACTTGCCCACCCTGGAGGACTACAAGGCCCAGAGCAAGCAGGTGGGGGTCAGTGGCATCAGCTGGTGGGGATAGGAGGAGAAATTGTCCTACAGCTTGTACATCAGTCACAGTGGGGGAGTTGGGTGAGGAGAGGATAGCAGCCACAGCTTCCCTCTCAGTGTTCATGAAGCAAGCACCTTTGTGTGTGCGTGGGTGGGTGGGTGGTGCAGCTTGAGGAGGCCCGGGAGAAGAGCAAACAGCTTCAGGAGGTGGTGCATCAGCTGGAGGCTGCTCTGGAGGAGGTGCGGGGGACTGTACAGGACAGGGAGGCACAGCTGGATGAGCAGAAACAGCAGGAGAAGGAGCTCCTCGCCACTGTCACCAGGTACCCGCACGGTGTGTATGTGCGTGCTGTCCCACCTGACCCTGAGTGCCGACAGGCCTTAGACAGTCGGTTTCACCAGACACACGACCCCAATCCCCCACATAGTGAGAACCCTCCCTTCCTGAAGGTTTGTGTATTTGTTCATATTTGCTTGGCTGTCTCTCTGACCTGCTTGACCGTTTTTAATGCAGTTGCTTTTGTGCCAGACTTAGACAAACAAAGGAGGGGTTTGACCATATGGGGCTGATGTAATCTTGGCTGGGCTGATCAGGAGGCGTGGTATCATGTGCCCCTTGTTGTCAGTCTGCAGGAGCGGGTCCGGGAAGGCCTTGAGGATGGAGTCAGGCTGCCTGCACTGGACGTGGGCAAGCTGCGGGATGAGAATGAGGGCCTGAAGGAAGAGCTACAGAGGCTTAGGAAGGTATGGCTCTGGCCTTGTGGGGCGTGATGCCTACACTCGAGGTCTGCCTGCTAAGGCGGTGTGTTTATATACTGTTGGCTCATGGCGTTGCTCTTGTGTTCCAGTCAGCCAGAGGATTGCTGTAGTAAACGTGTTTTCCTGCAGAAAGTACTAGCGAGTTAGCAGTATAGCACTCTGCTCTGACACAGCTCACTGACAGGTCTGTTTCTTGAAGGTTGTTGACAAGGAGCGGCGGGTCATTGAGCAGCTAGGCTCACAGATAAGGGTGAGTGACTGGGCGCCTTATTGTGGTACCCTTCGACTGAATGTACAGCTTCAGAACGTGACTCATCTGGAGTCTGTGTGTGTGCTGCTGTCCCAGACGCTGGAGAAGCAGCTGCTACAGGAGGAAGGAAGCAGTCAGGCTTTGAGGGAGGAGCTGTGTGAGAAGGAGAGGAGTCTGCAGCAGCAGCGCAGCGCCATGAAGGAGGTCGGTGACTCAGCGTAGCACCTCCCCTTTAATAATTAAATGCCTTGGGGTTATGGGTCCTAAGAGACACTTGGAAGAGTTGGAGTCTTTCATTCATCTCCAAGTACCTTGACAAGGACATTATGCTGGAGTTTCATTGATCTTTTTCAGAAATTTTACATTTACATTTTATTTATTTAGCAGACACCTTTTTCCAAAGCGACATACGGCTAGGCAGATACAACACAAGCATACAGCAGTTAAGGAGCCACCTAAGGTATAAGCGTAGCTAGGCTGAGCATCCAATGAGGGACCAGCAACAAGTGCAGATTAGCAACACAACATTATCCCTAGCAGAAGGTATTTACAATCAGAGTTAACAGAGTTAATCAGAACCATGAAGTCCTAGAAGATCAGCATAAAATCTTGAGATAAGAACTAGAACTTGACGAAGGGTCAGTCCAGGGACACCTCTAACTCATCCAGTGAAGAGATGAGTCTTAAGGTGTTTTTTGAAGACCAGCAGGGAGTCTGCTGACCGGATATAGATGGGCAGCTTGTTCCACCGTGAAGGGACCCCACATGAGAATTATCTGTGGTGGATATGGGGTTGTAAACCTGAGTGTCCCCGGCTGTAACTCCTAGGGACTCCTGAGCATGTTGCTTGTTGTCCATTCAGTGGCTAATGGTCATGTGACTGGGAAGCCTCTTATGTTCCAGCTGGCAGGGCAGAACCAGGAGCTGGTGGAGCAGACCCTCACCCTGCAGGAGCGCCTCTGCAGAGTGGAGGAGGACAGTGTGATGGTGGGTGTAGGGGCAGGGAAGACACGGCAGCTCCACGTGGAGATGAAGGCCTGCCTGATGGACCTGCGTGCCCTCTGCAGCGTGCTGACGCAGCGTGCTCAGGGTCATGACCCCAACCTGTCCCTGTTGCTCGGAGTCACCCGTAAGCACAGCATTGTTTTACTTGATGGGGTTTGTTTTAACATGCTAACAGCTTCTGTTCACTTGTATAGATTACATTACTGTTTTGCTGCAATTGTACCATTTGAGCACCTCAGGTGTCCCACGTTAAGCAGCAGGTAACAGCAATAGCAGCTATGCTACTGTTTTCCCTCTCAGTTTACTGGTCAAGCTGCACTCTTTAGAAGTGAAGCCCTGTGTGTATGTTCTTGGCAAGGACCCTGGGCTGTACCCTGAGATGCTGATCTGTGCATTTAGTGTGACCCCCCCCCCCAATTAAAATTCTCTGCCACCTCCCTACAGCCACACAGCCTGCACTGGAGGACCTGGAGGAGTGGGCCACCCCAGAGGCCATGGACAGGAAGCTGGCAGAGGTCCAGCAGCTGCGGCGCGATGTGGAGGAGCTGCGAACTGCCGTCTCTGACCGCTACGCCCAGGACATGGGCGACAACTGCATCACACAGTAGCTCAGATTGATGGGGGTAGGGCTACAGGGATGAGGCCCCTTAAAGGGGCTTTGGGGGGTGTGTGTAGGATCATGGCTCCTACATTCACCCTTACTGAAAACCAACACCAATCCCAGATGCCCTAGCATGCAGCATTGGCCCTCCTGAAGAAACAGCCTTTGGACCTGCCAGGCAGAGACTTTTGGGGTCCATTCTGGTTTTAAACGCTACCTGGTGAAACATGGATTCCCACCTTTGGACGTGCTAGTATACAGCAGCATGTGCCTATTTGGCAGAGGGCTGAAAATTTGGAATGAACCACCTCTCCTGTCGTGGGGGGGTAATTTGTTTTGGTTGACAATCAACTGAATACAAGCTTTACCAGTGAGTTGTACAGTGCAGATGGTATTGTCCATTAAGTTAATCACTGGAGTGTAAAGGTGAGATGGTTTGATCAGAGCATTCAGTAACACTACTGCATGGTCAGAATGGCAAGGCATCCTGCTCTGCCCTATGCCCCAGCCTCACATTGCCCTGCAGTCCCAGCGCTCTCTGTCCGTTTCATTTCTCCACATTTGGTTGTGTTTTGTGATGTCAGTCAGCATTAGTAAAGATCGGATGGCCCTACCTCATAGACTGTTTGCATGCGTTTACATTCAATTGGATGGAGGCAGGCACATTTGCGTGCATATCTGTCATTATCACACATGATTATTTTAGCTCCTCTCTCGAGTCATTATTCACCATGGAAGTAAATGTGACATGATGACATTGAGGAGTCAGTGTTGGCCTTCTTGATTCTTCAGTAGTGAATGAGTCTAAATTGGGTTTGAAGGTTGACATTTTATTTGCAATACACCATTCCCTACTGTAATACCAGGGACAGTTTTGCCTGAACTGCTTGCTTCCAGTATCAGAGCATCTATTCATGGAAGGGGGATTGCAGCAAGAGTGGCCACATACAGTGGATAATGTAAACCATCTGTGTAGCATCCCATATTGTCGGTGATTCAGCTCTATGATGCTGTCTCGGACCTTTATTCCTCCTTGCTGGGTTGGAGAGTGAATTTCATCAGGCAGATTTTAGTGGCTGATGTATATGTTTTTTGCATAAAGGGATTTTTGAAGTTGTCACAGCTGTGTACATTTTGTGCAACCTGAATGAACAAGATTCTGAGATTTTAATTTTCTGTTAGGGGCTCTAAGAAGCAGTCACCTCTTGGATGTTAATCATTTTTTGTGATGGTAATGAGCATCAGCCTAGTAATGCCAGGTTCTCCTCTTGATTGTTCCCCTGTCATAGGCCTTGTGCTTCCAACATGCCCTTTGCCTTAGTCCCTCTGGAAAACCTGCACTCTCCCAGAGCCTTTGCTGTGGCTGTGTGGCCTGGAGCAGGGAATTCTCAGCTGTCATAGAATCTGCAAAATGCGTACTTCTAAGTGCTTATGTCTGTCTATAGAGTGATAGATGGAGGATTAACCCCAGTTTTAACTTAATCTTGTACTGTTAAATGTTGCTTAAAGTCTGGTAAGATGTGAAAGTTTCTCTTATCTGTTTTTCGGGGGCCTTGTTGGTTGTATTATCTACTGAAACTAAAATTGCGTGTGCTTGTGTGTGAGAGGGTACTTGAAAAGTTTAACCTGCATCATAATGCATGGGGTCTTGACACCGTATTGCATTATTGTTGCTATTAACATCTCTACTTTGTCAATAATATGGAGTTAACCAAACCAGCCTTTTTGCACAGTTAATATTTGTATAGGCAGAGATGTATATTGTCTTTATTTGTATTTGCACTTTAGAAATAAAGGGCTTTTTTCAATAAATTTGTCAGTGTATGGAATAATTTTTCTTGGATTCTCATGTTTACTGAAAAATTTCCAGGGATAACATTAACTTATGGTCCTGATCGTTTCTAAACGTGGTCTAGGATTGTTGTGGAGACTTTTTTTGCCGCTAGACTTAAATCTGTTGTGGTCGCAGCTTATTTGAACTATATAAAACAAGTAAATTTCTGTGGTTTTTATGAATCAGCCTACCTTATCTCAGGTACATATAGGCGATATTTTTGCCTACGGAATGGGAGACGCTGTCCCTTACGTCACACCTGAGAGAGACATCGCGCGTGTCCGTAAGCGGACGCTGCACCTTTAAGAGGAGACACGACATCCCTATTGGTCCGTTCAGGTCACGTGGCTCGCGGAGTTTGCTGCAGAAGCCAGACAGGCGGCGGAGGGCAGCGAGTCGCACTGGAACAAAGGTCCCGTTACCACGATGGGTGTCAAGCTGTATTACACCACCGTCACGGCGTCCCGGGAGGTAAGGGGCCGCCCTGAAGGCCCATTCGCGTCTTCCGGAATGACGCCTGGAGAATTTACTACCCAGTAGACGTGTTGGGAGCTGACGGGAAATAATGGGCTTGGACACACCCAGGTTCCGGACTGCTGCGCGTTCGGTTTCTCCGTGGCTCCGCGGTCGATCTTGGGCACAGCGTAAGATTTCAGCTTGGGGACCCCCGAGGAGCAGTGCAGGGCCCGGCTGAGCGGCGGCAGCTGTCAGTCTCCGTGTGTTTGAGTCACTTCGATCGACGGCCCGGATCGCCTTGCGGAGCCGAGCAGTCATGGTCTGATCCGGGACGGCTACCTTCACCTGCCTGCTCGGAGAGACCCCGGCCTCCAGGGCTCGATGTTCGCTTAGCTCAGCCGCAGGCAGGAGCTGATCAGCTTTACATGAGTAGCTGACCCAGGCAGGCGTCTCTCAGTACAGGGTCACCACGCCGTGCTGCTGTGATGTGGCTTTACCTTTCAGGTTCAGGGTCTCTTCTCTGTCATCGTCACCACGTCACCAGCATGTCTTTAGGTGTGGGACAGGTTAGGGTTACAGAACGTCACGTCTGAGTCGATTATCGCTTTTGACTTCTCAAATAACACAACTACAGTCACGGTTTACAGATGGCTCTTCTAGAGGAAGATCCTCCTCCATTGTGTTGTATTAAGTAAGTTAGTTTCATAAAACAACCCCCCACCCCCGTGCACTTGTGGGAGTACACGGTGTTGGCAGCTGTCCCAGTGTGTCGCATCTTACCATCACAGGTCCCGAGTACAGAAGGCTGGGGAGGTCATAGACATCCAGCCGGGAAACCACGATCGGTCCTCTGAAGGCTGTGAGAGAATCGGCATGGGCTTGCTATTGTTTTACAAAACATTAAGGCCCAGAAGGACAGCTTTGGTAGGTGGGTTAAAATGGTAAAACGTGACACCCTCTGGAACAGAACAAAAAGTCATCAGAGTGGAAAAGGCATGGTAGGACTAATGCTCCGTAGGATGACAAGCTATATGATGGAGATGTAAAGAGTTGGATAGGACCACCACACAGGCTGAGTGGTGGGAGGAGCCTCAGGCCCAGAATGTGAGTGTGGTTTCTTGTTACTCATGTTGACTGTGTGGCTTAGCTGTGCGGGTGGAAATGGGTAAACAAGGCAAGCTCAGCAAGTGGGTCCTTATGTCTGTGAAGCTCATGGTGACCAAAAGCAGAGTCACAAGAAGGGTGTCTGCCTACACGGGAAGATGACTGTCTGAGGTAGTCAGCTGTGGGTTACTGCGACATGCTGCAGCTCCACGTAGCTGGCTGCGAGCTGCGTGTGTTTGGGGTTCTCTCCTGAGAAGGTGATTGTTTGTGTTAATTGTGACGGTTAACAGATTTAGCGCTGATTTTTTTTTTCCTTTTTAATTGCTCATTTAACCACAGAAACTCCAGCGCTTTTGCTTTCATTTCCTTTTATATAACATTAATGCCTGAATAACACTGTTTCTGGTGGTGACTGAAGGACAAAGCCAGAGGTCTTTTACTACCACATTGCCCCCTGCAGGTGAAGTCTAACCAGGCAGAGGTGATGCGTGTCCTGGAAAGCAAGAGCATCCCATATGAGCTGATCGACATCTCGGTGGGTAACGAGGTGCGGGCGGAGATGCGGAGCAAGGCGGGCAACCCCACTGCTGTCCCTCCTCAGCTCTTCAACGATGACAAATACTGCGGGGTGAGCACCTGGGAGGGTGGTGGAACCATCTCGCTAGGGTCACCTCTCCAGATGGGTTTGAACTCCTCACATCTCGGAAGTTAAGGATTGGTATTGCAGACACATTGTGTTTTACTCCAGGCTTTTGGATGCTCCCTTGCTAATGAGATGTATTCTTCTCTCAGGATTACAGCATGTTTTCAGAGGCGGTGGAAGCAGATATGGTGGAGCAGTTTCTGTTGATGGCATGAAGAGACCTGTGAGGAAGTTCTGACCCTGTCCCGGGCCAGGCTGAGAGCACTCCCTGCATCTCCTTATTAGGACAAATGCCAAAAACGCCAACTGACCAATCAACAAGCACACGCTTATGCCATGTTCTCAGTCGAATTGAGGGCCCATTGAATGGAATTGACTCCAAATTAGTAAGAGCCTCCTCTTTTTCTTTCCTCCCCTCCTCCTCACCGTCTTTACCCCCCTCCCTCCTCTCTCCCTCTCCTCTTCTCCTTGATT
>JAACJT020000113.1:71841-104128 GCA_009936485.2 Gymnarchus niloticus | reverse complement strand
GAGAGTGAGCCAGATTCCCGCACTGCTGTGGGAAGACCATTCCACAGCTGTGGAGCTCTGTAGGAGAATGCTCTGCAACCCAGCATAGCTTTGTTTACTCTTGGAACTAATGAGTAACCTGCCCCCTGAGAGCGAAGCAAACGGGGGGAGTAAGGGACCAAGGCAGGGGCACATGAGCTATAGCGGATTGCTATTATAATGGCGCGTTTACCTGGCAAACCAGATCGGTTTTCGGCAGAGGAAATGGACGTGTTCGTGGGCGAAGTGAAAATGTGTGTGCAAATCATTTACGGGAGCATCATTGTTCCACCTAAGCCTGTTGAGGTGAAGCAGGCGTGGGAATATGGAGAGAATTTTGTCTCAAAATGATTCATTTTGAGACATATTTCTCTCTATAAGTTGTACTCTATAATAAAACGCATATGAATTAAATAAAATAAAATAACAAAAAAACGATTAGTGCACTTCGAGCGCGTACCTGTGTCCGTAACGAGCGTCGTGCACCCGCACCTTTCTGAAACGCGCAGCTTAAATATCGTTTAATAATACGCCACTGACTTTAGACGTGGTTTTTGTTGGTCAAAAGCGCAATGTCATTTCGCTGCCTTAAAACAGCAACGCGCCAACAATGTGCCCAGCCTCACCTCATTTTAAAAAGACCACTCCTACCAGCGGGAAGCGCGCGCAAAATCATCTGTTATTTTGAAAATGTGCGCGCTTGGCGTGAAAATGAGGAATGCACTGGTAAGAAACTAGCAAAACCACTTTGCGTCATGCTTTCCGCCGGTGCAAAATAGGGCCCTGAGAGTGCAGCCACAGTCTATCTAGCACCACTCTGTTCTGAAACATCAACCCAGAAAAATTCTGGCCCTGAAAAGTTGCCCATATTTATTTATCATTTTCAACCAGATGCCGTGTGTTTGTAAAATGATGACAGCACAGGCATAGTTAAAGGAGTTGAATGCAGCTAATTAAAAAGATTACTCTCTTGTGATAGGAGCTGCTGATAAAAGCACAGGACAGCATAGCAATCTGAGAGATGTTACACATGAAGGGTTTCTGTGATTGGGTACAAAAACGTGAGAGCAGGTCAATTTGCGTGCTTGAAGCCCATACCGAAATAAGGAGAGCTGCCTCAAAGTGCCTGAGCACCAAGCGAAGGACTGTCCTGAGGAGAATCAGCCTGCAATGGCTCCACGTCGATATTTTTGATCTCCATCACACGACATTCCCTGCCTCTTCATGCTTTGACACTTCGGGTCCGCCGCAGAATTGTGTTTTCCATCACTGTCCCTACCTTTCACATTTCATTAAGAATGTTATTAAATAAAGATTCATTAATATGTGCCGAGCTGAGAATCCAGGACAGTGCCAAAACTATTTTGCGTGTGACAATTACTGTAGTGCCATTAACTTAAAAAGTTGATGTGTCATGATTCACTTGAGCCTGCCTTGAGCGGCAGTTAAGTATGAAACATAGAGATTTAACAATGGTTGTAATATTCTATAGAAGCGCAAGTGGTGTGACTTGAGAACCAAGATACATCTCTAAAACATGAGGTCAAGGGACATGTCTTTAAGTTCACATAAGGCTAATAGACCTTGCACTGCCTGATTGTACAGTTTGCTTGCAGCAGGTATAGAATTTCCTCTTGTGCACACAGCTTGAATAGTGTTATCAATTGAAACATACCTGGAACAGTGAAGGTATGATTCATTTTAGTCCAAATCAGCAGAAAACCTGACCATTGACGGTTCATTGCATATGCAGGTATCCAGGGGGTGGTTGAGGCATACCAGAACTGTCTTCCCAAGATCCAGCTCTACGGCCCCACCAACATCGCCCCCATCATCCAGAAGGTGGCTCACTCCGCCTCCCAGGAGATGCACACGAAGGAGGCCATGGTGAGACACATGCTCCTCCCCCCTGGCCACACCCTCCTACATGTCAACACTAATCACATTTTAAGAGCCAGTGACCTGCATTTTGACCCAGGGGTGCTGATCAGTCTGAGCATTGACTGGATATGTTTTTGCTTAATTAAGGTGACTGATGTAAGCTAGGGAGGAAGTTCACTTCTGGGCATGCATATGTAGTCACTTACCTCACATTATTATTGATGACAGTGAGGCTGACATACAGGAGGGGTGTCTCCTTGTTCTCCTTCAGTATTAAGGTGATGAATCAGCATGATGTGAGCTCAGGTTTGCCTGAGCGATAAGCTACAGAAGTACACAAATTAACTCATGAAAACCTTAATACACTATCATCTGGCTACCTTCCAACCAAATATTTGGGCAGCAAACGGAAACTGGAGTAGCTGGAGAAAGCCTGCAAAACACAGGGAGAGCATGCAAGGTCCACACACAGAGAGTAGATGTGATGTTCAAACCCCCAGTCCTGGTGATGTGGAGCAATGGTGCTTATGATGGCTGCCCACCCTGGAATAGGAATGACTCATCACAATTATCAAATTCTTTGTATGGACAATGGTACAGTCTTTAATACGACTCTGTAAACAGAACAAGTACACACATTGCTGATGATATTAAGTGTGAAATCTCTGTTTATCCTGCTTTCTCCCCCTCCGGTTGTTCAGTGACTGTGTAAAGCTAGCTGGTAAAATGGGGTTTGGTGCTGTGGGATTATGTTTGTGGATAATGTTTGTGGTTGCTGCTTATGATTATACATGTTTGTGATTTAATTATGTTAATTACGTGTTGTAAGACAATGTAAATATTTTCTTTCAGCCTCAGTGTTTTTATCTATTCACTCTGCATGTTGTTCAGGCTCTACACAGTCAGTGATTGGCAATTCCACCACTATAGTGAAGCTGCCATTTCATGCGTATAGTCTGGTGTTTTGTCATATTATGTGAGGGAAGGGTTAGGTGTTTTTCATTGTTTTTGGTTTGTTCAGTTGTGTGGTGGTGGGAATTTGTCTAAATGTTGAATTGACTGGTTTTAGGTTGAAGGGTTGTATGTTTCTAAAGCCCCAAGAGGATACAGTGTAGGTAATGTCTTTTATGAGAGAGCTAGTCTTTGAATTCAAATGCACATTTATTTGCACATAAAGTCTGATAAAATCCATTTGGTAACCATTCGATTTCCTGTACATTCTTTCCTTGTTAGCCCATGACACAAATTGTTATCCTCCTCTTTCCCTCCCTGGCCCATCTCTTCTGACATCCTTACCTTGCAGCAATACTTCATCCTGCTCATCTTGACGGATGGTGTCATCACTGACATGGCGGACACCCGCGAGGCCATCGTGCATGCCTCCCACCTGCCGATGTCCATCATCATCGTGGGCGTGGGCAACGCCGACTTCAGCGACATGCAAATGCTGGATGGCGACGATGGCATCCTGCGATCGCCCAAGGGAGAGCCCGTGCTCAGAGACATCGTCCAGTTCGTGCCCTTCCGCAACTTCAAGCATGTGGGTGTCTCTCCATGTCGTGGGCCTGTCGGGGTCTCCTGTTGTCATTCTAGTCACTCGCTGGAACTGTTTTTTTATCAAAAGGATACCCAATTTCATCAACCATAATGCCTGGTAATGGACAGGCTATTTGACCTTTAACTGCCCGTGCAAGGCGTTAGATTTTCTCATGTTTCCTCATTATAATTTATACAGTCAGCTGGTTTCGCAAGACCTTATAGCAGCATCCATTAATGTAAAAATATCTTTGCTGCGGCAGGTTCTCTAATGCACTGAGTGATACGTGTTCATCTTGGGGGATCTCCACATGACCGGGAGATACTGTGTACACTGCCTAATCAGCACTGCCCAGTTTTGTGTTCGTGACCAACACACAGAAGTAGTACCCATTCTCTTTGCCCTTAACCTGAGGGATTCACGTCTGTTTTCACAACAGGACAGACTCTTGTAGCAAAAGTCTACAAGGGCAAGAGGGAAGGCCGGATTGTAAATATCGAGGCTGCATGGATGGAGATCATACAGAGAAGACTCCTATTCTGTCCAAGAAACACCTTGCGTGCACACACACAGGCCCATGTTCTGGTTTCTCTCAAAGCCTCAGTGGTCACACTCCAGTAAACTCACTCCCCTCAGGTTAAAGGTGGTTCGAGGCAAGATGCAGCCTCATTCAGCTGTATCGGCAGACCATTTCAGACAGTAGACAGGCTAACAAAGAACCCATTGTCCTGTTAGAGTTGTACAATTCAATTAAATTTTATTTATATAGCGCTTTTAACATGAAGCATGGTCACAAAGCGCTTTACATAGTCCCGGGCCCACAGTCCCCAGAGAGTAAGCCGAAGGCGACAGTGGAAAGGAAAGGAAAAACTCCCTCAGGAGGAAGAAACCTTGGGAGGAACCAAATGATTGTCTCTTTTTTCAATTATGATGTATATCAGTGCATGCCACCGGCGTTCTGGTCTAATTTCTCACCATTTTAGGACAACAATGGTTTTGTAAATTGAAAGACATTAATGTTTTTCAAGCTATTCGGATTTTAAAAAACGCATCAGTTTAAACAGTTATCAGAAAAGTGATTCACCACCTTCTCCACAGCAGGGGATACGTTGGTTAGTTTAAACATTTGGGAGAACATCCAGCTGCATTCATTTCCCACATAGAAGAAAGGAGACACGGCAAAGACCGCTGCAGTCAAATTTCCACATAAATTTCAGGATTTCAGACACATTTTTCCATCCTTCCCCAAATGAGACAGGGAGCCGTTTTCTTTTCTCAGTTCCCTTAATGAAACAATAGCTCTCACAGGAGAGTTGCGGCTGATTGATTTTGTTGAATTTGCGTTGCTTGGATTTGAAAATGGGATAGGGGCAGGGCAGCTTCCTAAAACAACTGCATAAAAACAGACGAGATTCAACGAAATGGACAGCCGAATGAAGGGACGGACAATTAGGATCTGCGGCTTGGACAGACAAGCCTGCAGTCACAGTGATGCACTTTCTGTACGTCCCGTGAAGGACCATGTGTGTGTCTTAGCTGCAATTTCATTTTTATTAGAGGGAGAGTAGGTGGAGAGAGAGGGAAGCAAAATGGAGTGAGAGGTGGAAGTGGCCTATAGATGGGGGCAGAAGAGTGTACATGGGGTGGGAGGAAGGGAAAAGGAAAAGGGAGGGGAGAGGAAGTGGCATAGGTAGAGAAAGACATATAGTCTGGTGAGGATCCCAGGTTCTTCTACCACACATACACACTTAAATGCATTTGTATTGGTCCGGATCGACACACTTGAACCAGCTTGTGGTGTGTGGAGTACTGAGGCCGAATTCAAATGTAAAACCCTGGGACACCCTGCAGTTACACTTTCCTTAACCATGGAGACACCTTGTATAGTTAGACTGTCCTTAACCATGGATACACCTTTAGTTACGTTGTCTTTACCCTTTAGTGACAGCCACACTTTCTTAAAAGACTTCTTGAAATGCCACCGTCCTGATGAGTTGGTCCTTCCATCTCTCTATAGTCAGCATTCCTGGCACACCCTGGAACTGGACCTGATTTAACCAGATAGCATGCTACCCCCAGGGCAGTGCTGGCTCTTTCTGGCCCCTGTCAGCCTGAGGCCTAACTTCAACAAGAAGTTATTTTATAGGCAATGATGTGGTCTAACTCAAGCTAAAATTTAGCTTGAATGTCCTTAGGGTCGAGATCTGCCTGTAGTCCAAGCCATATGACTCCCAGGTGGGTCATTTCAATGCATTTAAAACGAAGTAGGATTGTTTATATTAAATACAATCATTATCAAAGCATTCTGGAGTCATTTATCTGAGATGAAATGTATCTCAGAGGAATATGCATGACACAAAGTGTACCTCAGAGAATTCTGCACTGCAAAACATGTTTCACAGGTCCAGGGTTAAGTTACCACCTAAGAGGACTTGTGAGGGAGCTGGCCTATCTGAAACCCTACAGGGCTTGAGTGACAAATCACATTTTAGAAAATTATGGCAATGAAGTGTCATCCATGGGAGGAGGTTATACGCATGGGTCACATTTGAGTGAGAACAAGAGGTTTTGTACACGTTTACTGACTGAATGTGCCTTCCTATTATGTATGTATGAGGATACACAGCAATATGGTTTATCTAACTGTCCTTTCCTAGGAAATGGCTAAAATCTACATCTGAATTATTTAGTTAATGATTGCTGTATATAATATAGTAATTCAACAAAGCGCTGCTACAGCATGGTTTCCTTCCCAAGCGTGCACCTTTAAGGTTTTATCTTGCTTCTTTTATCTTTGTTCCTTACCTGCTGCTGCCCCAGTACTCCCAATGGGGTATCATCAAATGTGGGGCAAAACAGGTTTGAGCTGGACTGTTCAAAAGCTGTGCTCCAGAGGCATTAAGAGATGAGCTTCATTAATGAGCACCAGCTTGAATGCGGGAGAGCTGGGTCTGTGCACAGGTTCATACTAGCCATTATTTTCAGTATTGCTGCTGAGAGGTTTTGGCAGAGGGGAGAAGCACCAGGTGAAGGCACCATATGTGATGAACCAAAGGGCTACAAAGAACAGCTTGTTGAGACCAGAATGAGGCTCTTGAAATGGCAGTTAAAAGAGTCAACAGAGGAGGACAAGGGTGCACTGTGGGAACTTTGAAACATTGTGAGGAAGAAGCCCCATACCCTCCGAAGGGATGAGTGGCACGGGTGGTGTGGGAGGGAAAGGGCTAGGAAGCAGGCTGCCTTCATAGTGGATCTTTTGGCTTCACCAAAAGGTTTCTGAGGTAAAGCAGGAGTGGTTGCCTATCTTGTTCAAAACTAGAGATCAGTATCTCTAGTATCTCCACAGTGATTCAGATACAGAGCAGCATTTAGAGGAGTACAGGGCCCTAATAAATCCAACACCTACGACTGACTTTCATGACTGGGACCTCAGCTTGAAAGAGGTCAAAGACATTATAAGAGCAGCGTGAGCAAGCATGGCACCTGGACCAAGTGGTGTACCATACAAGATATCTAAGACGTGTCCTCAACTGCTGCACAGACTCTGGAAGATCCTAATCCGGAGCAAGTGCAGGGGAGCCCGATGATGGAAATTCACTGAGGGTGTCTCGATCCCCAAAGCGGAGAACTACAGGAACATTAAGCAGTTTGGAATTATCTCACTGCTGACCATTTAGGGAAAGGTATTTTTTATGATCATTGTACAGTGCCTTACAGAGAACCTCCTAAGAAACCATTACATTGACATTTTAGTGCATATGGGTCAAATTGGCCAGGTTGATGGGTGTCTAGGGCATTCAGGAGTGACCATGCAATTGATCAGTGAAGCGTGGAAGGGCAAGGAAGTCATCTCTGTGCTTTGATTGGACCTCACCATCACTTATGGTTCTATACCACACCAGCTTTTGAAATTTCCCTTGAGCATTATCTAGTCCCAGCGAAGATCAGTCAGGGAGCTCATTCTGGATTATCACAATAATTTCAGTTTAAGAGTCACTTCTGTGACAGTTACATCAGATTGGCATCACCTTGTGAAAGGGATTATGGATGCACAGTGTCTGTAATTTTTTTTTCCCCTAGCAATCAGCATGTTCGCTAAATCGACGGAGGTAAACTGTAGCAGCCCATTAACTAGGTCAGGAGTCCATCAACTATTGATCAGAGCTTTCATGAATGACCTGACAATGACATCATCTTTAGTGCCAGGATGTAGATGGATTCTGCAGGGCCTGGAGAAGCTCATTATGTGGGCAAGGATGAGTTTCAACCCAAGGAAGTAAGAACCTTACTTCACAAGAAGGGAAAGAGGATTGACAAATTTCGCTTTACCCTTGGAGGAAAGATGATTCCGAGCTTGGCAGAGATGCAGGTAAAGAGCCTTGGCAAAGTGTTTAACACCTCCCTGAAGGATACAGTATCCGTCAAGGCAGCCAGGGAAGAGTGGCTTTCTGCTGAACGGAGTTGTACTGAGTTGTCTACACCAGTAAGCCTGCAGAAGTGACTTACTGCTGTGGACAAATCAGGGTTGGCAGGCAAATTCAAAGCTTGGCTTTACTAACATGGCATTCTGCCTTGAATTCTGTGGCCCCTACTGGTCTCTGAGGTCGACAGTTGAGAACCTCAAAATAAAGATCAACAAATGCTTGCAGAGATGGTTGGGTCTGCTGAGGAGTCTAAGTAGCATAGCCTTGAATGGGAAAAACAGATTGAGACTCTTCATAAGAAGCATGAGTGAGGACCTTATGGACACCAGTGCAAGAGAAGTGCTGCAGTATAGAGAATCAAGTGATCGAAAGGTCTCACAGGTGGGGATTGAGGTGAGAACAGGAAGTAAGTGGAGAGCTCAAGATGTAGTAGAGCAGGCAGAATCCCAGTAGAGTCACAGTGTGAGCCTCAGTGTGAGTGGGCACGGTTTTATTAGGATGGGTGGACTTGGTAAGTTTCTCAAGAATTTGCCAAGATGAAGTTCAAGGCAAAGCAAGGAATCAGCTGAGGGCTGCTGTGGAGGAACTGCATGCCTTCAAGGCAGCTGGCATGTGGCAACAAGGCACATGGACCAGATGAGATCGTGTAATAGATCATATCATCTCGTGGGGCAAAATATGTCGAGCCGAACCCCACTGCATTAAGTTCCTGATCCAGTCGATCTATGATGTCTTGCTGAATCCAAGCTCTTCTGTTGGGGAAAGGCTGAAACACCAGCATGCCCTCTGTGCCAAGAGAAGGGAACATTAGAACATCTTCTGAATTGCTGTCCAAAAGCCCTGGGAGAGGAGTGGTATCATTGGTGTCATGACCAGGTGCTGAAAATGGTAGCTGACACCATGTGCAAAACAATCTCCCAGTCCAAACATCTGTGCAAAATGGAGCATGCCATCTCTTTTCTTGAAGCAGGGGACAAGGCTCAGACCAAATCCAAGGAACCAGTCGGCCGCTTAGGAACAGTGGAGAACTGGCAGCTGAGAGTTGACCTAGGGAAGTGAGTTGAGTTCCCAGTGCACATCATTCTGACCAGGCTTAGGCCAGACATAGTAGTCTGGTCAGAGTTATCTAGACAGGTGGTCATGTTGGAGATAACAATTCCTTGGAAGACTGGGCAGAGGAGACACATGAAAGGAAGAAAGCCAAGTATCATGACTTGGTGTAGAAATGCTTCAGTAAGGGGTGGAAAACAATGTTTGCCCATAAAGGTGGAGTGCAGTGGGTTTGCAAGTCAGTCACTCTGGCAGGCCTACAACTGGATGGGCATTTCAGGGACGAGTTAAAAGAAAACCGTCAGAAACACTGCAGAGGCAGCAGAACAAGTCTCAAGATGGCTGTGGATCAAGAAGAGTGATTCGGGGCAGAAAGCTACTCAGACACAACTCAAGGCCTGAGCACACCCAGCTGGGTCACCTGGGTGAGGGTGTCTGACATTGAAAGACCTGAAACATACAAAGACACTGGGATACATGACTGAATATGTCTGAGTGCAGCGCAGGATGTGTAATAATACCTGTACACTGTCGAATGCACACACACACACACACACACACACACACACACACACACACACACGTGGTTATAAACATCTGATTGTAGTTATCATCATTTTTAACAAGAAAATGTTTCAATAATGTAACAATGAATCTAACTTTCAGATGACACAAAATCAAATTTGCCCAAAGCGACAGGTATCATTTTTCAGAGACCATTTATTGAAAGGAAAGCACAGAACCAAATGGAGTTCCAGTCATTATTATCAGTGAGAAGAAATTGCATTTAATTTGAAAGATCTATTCCAAGCAGTACGTATATGTGTGTCTATGTTTAAATTTTGCTGAAATTTCTTAGAAGTTATACATCAGGGAATAGAAATTACAATTTTATTGCAATGACTGTAAGGTGTGGCATCCTGAACCCTGCTGCTTATGAGTCTTGCTTCCTGTTTCCTATGACACATTATTGGCTGCATTTTTATGCAAGAAAATCAATGTTTTGTGGAATTTTTTTGTAAACAACTGAAGCATTGTACAGTAATATACAGTAGTTGCAGTACAAAAGTTTTGATTTTCACACCTTGTCCATCTATTTGGCTGAGCATGTACAGTAATATTGGAACAGGAACTGCCAAGCTAGCTCATATTCCATGCTATGATCAATACCACTGCCTGTACAGATGGCCCGCTTTTAGGCAGAGGACCCAAAGCTGCCGAGCACACTGTGAAGTGTGTAGCAGTTTAGGCTGATGGCACACTTCATGTTATTGAACTTGCAGGCTTCACAGGCTGAACCACTTCAGTTAAACGTATGCTTTACATATTGAAGAAGGCAGGCGAAATGCATGCAGTATGTTTTAACAACAGCGATGTATCTTTCTACAGGCCTCTCCCGCCGCCTTGGCAAAAACCGTCTTGGCGGAGGTCCCAAACCAGGTGGTTGACTACTACAACAGCAAGGGGATCAAACCTCAGTGCGTGTCGGAGTACGAGTCTTCCAGGACGTTCGGCCCCTAGCATCGGGCAGGCTGCAGTGTTGTGTCGCGCATACAAAATGGCATGTTTCAGTTGTTCTTAAAGTACTTTTTGCATGTGTGGTCACTGAAAGTTGCACCTGTGACCCATTGTATCGTGAAAGACTGTTTGTATTCCTAGACACAGTTTGTATGGAGAAATAAAATGAATGAAGTAATGTAACAAACCACAGTAAATGGATAGTTTTACGTACAGTATGAGCATGCTGACCTATAAGGTGTCTGCATTCGTTTTTATACGGGTTTGTTGAAATTTCTTACATTTCGTAATATTCTTACATTGTAAAGCATTTTGGACCACGGGATAATTAATAGCTGTATGTATTAGGGCCATTTGCATCTCCCAGTCAGAAGAGCTTTCAAGACAGATCAGGTAGGTGCATGGACATGCATGGTCTGCATGTCAATAACAAAAGAGATCCGTGTTTTTCCCCGTTGTTTCTCTTGTCCATGAATTGTTGTGTGAAGGGTCAATGGTGTCCAGCAGCATGATATTCTGTAAGCTATAACAGCATGCTTAGGCTCCTAACGAGGTGGGTATACTGGAAACTGGTAGTAGGGTGGGGGAGGAGGGGGGTGCCATTCTGGTGCTACCCGTGAAGGAGAGGTGCTTGAACTTTATTTTCTGTTAGCTTTGTTTGTTTTTGAGCAAAGGAATAAAGAAAATCAACCTGGGTGGTCTCAAAATCACTGTGCAGACATTTCTTTCGTTTTTAATAAAAAATGTAATTACTCCACACACGAAAGGAATCCTCCTCACAGAATGAAACAAAGGTGAGACTGATTTAAAGTTGTCTTCAGCTTTGTCCACCACAGAATCAAGTTTCTCATTAATTTTTAGAAAGTACTAATTTTGTTAGGGGTCATGGTGACACAGAGCAGGGTGACATAAAGCATGGGCTGAAGGCCTGGCACAAACGAGGTGAGATTCTCAAAGATATACAGAAGAAGGTAACCACATGTGGACCTTGGTGAAGGTGTGGGGAGGGGAGAGCTCTCAGACCTGAAAGGACATCATCTTTCCGAATTCTGACCAAGTAACTGATGCCTGAATGTGTGAGAAAGCCACTCAGTCAGTAAATGGGGGCAGAAGACCAGTCAGTGGTGGGATTCAGCAAGCATCTGAAAAGTGTGCATGAAAGACACAAGCCGTCTGTAGCATTATGCACATACAGCTACTCCACAAACTTCTGAATTATGGCTTTGCCAACCATTGTCAAAGATGGTTCACAGTACAAGATTTTCCAGAAAAATATTGCTTATTTGGCGGGATATACACCTAGGAACACAAACCAACCATCAAACCCACAACCCTGTAGACATAAAGCCCCAGTGCCATCCACTGAGCAAGCACACTGCTTTATTCTTAGCAATATTGATTTAATCTTTCGAAATGCTATTTAACCTAATTTGAAAATTACCCAGTCCACATCATTTGCTTCAGTTGAAAGCTATCTTGTCATTAAAGATGGTGTGGTGTTTCATATCCAAGAAAGGCAGAAATATTCTGTATGACACATCATTATAATGTGACTCTTGATGCATTGTGGCTTTGCAGTAACAATATTATGAGCAGAGCCTTAATTCACACTTCATCAATCCATCTTCAGTTCCATGGATCCAGTTCACGGTCAAAGTGTTTAGACTTTGTTTGGCTATCAATTTGAAGCACTATGGCTATCAGGCCCCAGTTTCTGAACTCAGGAATTCTGAATTTCTCAAAAAGGCAGGAGTGTAACATGTGATGTAATATCCAAGTGAGTCTTTTTGTGTCTGAGTCTTGTGTCTTTGGGGGCTGGTTATAAACGATCCGATACATCACCGGTTCATTCGCAGCATGTAAAAACCTTCAGATGAGGTCACTATGTTTTGCCTTTTCAAGCAGGAGAAACCTTTTGACATTCAAGGGAGTGTTTTTGCAGTCAGTTGTGAGTGATACGAGTTCACTGGATACCAGGTTGCTATAAAATCGGAGCTCTAACCATTTGTGGGGCGTTGCATCAAAATTCTGAGATCTCGAAGACATGGGGCTGCCCTTGATCTTGTAAAATCAATACAGTGCCGTATTTAAAGAGCTGGGCTGGATCTTAATTTCAGACGGGACAAACTGAAGTCTTGACAAAGTTCGACCAGTTTGCTTTTCCAGCTGTTTGCAGATGTCAGGCTGACACAGGCAGGTGGCGTCACAGTCGCCTGCATCTTTAAAGAGAAACGGGTACAGCCTTCAGCTTCTATTTATCTACATGCCAACATATTGGGCCAATTGGTCCGAACCGCTACACGGCATCCTGGGTGGGGGTCCCAAAGCTGATCACATCTGAAATGTAGTGAGACAGCATGTCACTGTTCCATCATGAATTACCCAGCCCCCACATCCCCCCCTTCCCAAACTCCATCACACACTCCACACCTAAGCGGATTAGCGGTTGTCGTGGCACCCACCAGACATGCCTGACTAGCTCTGTGTCAAGCTACCCTGCTGGCACTCGCTGTGTGAGCATGCTCCTGTTTTTATTTACGATGTTATGGTGAAAACAACCGTCTCCAGTTCAGTCAAATCTCAGTTAGAGTTCTTCTAAGGTTCAGGAGTACTTGTGCTGTTGCCAGGAGATGACCATCATATTTATGATGTATTTCTGAGCGGATGCCACTGCAGGTTTATGTAAAAATATCCAAGGTAGATTAACGGCACAGTAGATGTTAAGGTCGCTTTGACTCATCATCCAAATGGGGATGGAGGAAATTCTGCACTCAGGCATGATTAACACTATTAGGTCTAACATCTTTTTATCTGTCTTTTTTGTATGACAGTGGTGGAATTCATTCTGGGTTAAATGGTTTCTTTGATATCAAACAGAAAGAATACTCTCCCATTCAAAGCTAACATTCTTTGTGATGCAATAGAACCTCACTATGAAGAGCCATCTGTTTGTTTCACCAGAGTGCTGAGACACCCTGGAATGAGAGTAAATGATCCTGTCTCTCCCCATCCACTCAATGTCCATGGCACCTAAATCTTCAAGGCATAGGTTGGGAATTCCTTCAGTGTCTTCACAGTCTATATGCAATCACTGGTTGAGATATTCTTGGGAAGTGACACTAGATTACCAAAAGAGATTGGATTTTTGGACTGCTTTATCCCCATGTCAAGCAAACTAAACCACCACTTTGATTGGACTTTAAGCTATCTGGAAGAATGGGTGGGCATTTCTTTTTAGGCTAATTTAAAAATATACAGCATCTGAACTTTCGAACAAAGGTTAATTGAAGCAAGCCATTATCATCATCGTCGTCCTCGAGTTTCCATAACTTGCTTAATAAAGTTTAGATCATGTAGTCCTTCATCCCTCCAGGAGTGTTACTGTGAACATAAAACATGTTATGAGTACTGGGAGAGAATATCCTGCTTTCAAGCTGCAGAAAATCAACAAAATCTACTGTTACTAACAGCAATTTGTACAGCCTTAACAAGCAAAGAGAGGGTTAATTGCAAAAACAAACGCAAAGGAATATCCAAATACTGGGAGAGGTAGAGCTGGATCTGCTTGGCGTCTGTCTGACATACAAACACGTCAACCTAAAGCATCAAAATAAAGCAAAGGGATGGAATGTCATGCGCTGCCCAGTCTTTAGATGAGGGGCCGCAGGCCGATAACGGTGAGGACGCAAGTGCGACCGCGAACAAGGTTTAATAACCAGCAAAGGAATACACAATAGGCTTTGCCTTGAACACAACGGAATGAACTCGCAGACTAAACTAAAGAAGACTAGGTTAAAACCATAGACATAAAATAGACAGACATTACTAGGGCACCACCAGTCCACAAATCAGGAACCAGAAGAGGGATTAAAAACAGGACTGGTAAGGCCCCTCATGATTCAAACCTACATTCAAATGCCCCTTACCATTCAAAACTAAACTGGGGAACCAGAACAGAACAGAACAGAATCAGAAAAAAGAAAACTTCAATGAAACAAATAAAAACACGTGACCCAGATAAGAAGGGAACTAAGATTTAAGTAACAAAGGAACCAGGTGAAACACATGAGGGTAATTAGGGCAAAGTCAGTTAAACGAAAACAGATAAACATGACAGATCAGCAGACCCAAAACCCGGACAGTCCCGGGGATCTGGAGCGCTGGTGTAGATGTGATATGAGATCAGTATTGTGGTTAAGGAACCATGTGAGCAAATGACTTACTAGTTCAAATGTGTATAGGAGATATTTAGTTGTATGCTTAAACCATCATTTAAAACATCCATCAGGATCTGAAAGCTACACGACCAAATTCAATATAATAACAGAAAAATTCAGTTTATACTGTACTATAAACTGTTTCTTCTTTTTTGGTTCCACGTCATTTGTAGGCCAGCTATCACACGCGGCTGGAAGAGAGAACGATCATACTGCATTTCCTTCCTGTTGTTTTGCCGATTGCCTGGCATGAGGTTCTGAGTATTGTAGATTTAATGAGGTGCTTTCCTCCCTCTGTCAAGCCGGTGAGATTCGCAGGGTTTAACTGCTCTAGATTGAATTGGTTTGCCATGTAATTCGCCTAGATGTGCTATGTGTGTCAGTTTGTTTCTGGTACGGGTAGTCGGCAATTGTTATGCGTGCTCAACTTGATGTGTTTAACGACACCCCCTTTTTAAAGCCAGCCTGAAGAATTCTCAGCAGACTAATGACATGGTGACAGTGTGACTAACTGCATTTCTTTGCGCCGTGTTGATTCTCTCGGGGCGTAGTGTTATGTTTTGTCTTTTATACAGACTGTCCCCAAGCAGATGGAGGTCTTTTAAAAGAATGCGAATGAGCTTAATCCATGAGGGAATCCCCTAATTATTGTTGATATCATTGTCCTGTTTCAGTCTTCACGTTCAGTGATCATAGTCGATCTGCTTGCTGTGGCGGTCAAGCAGGAGATCTTGTCATCTTCATGGAAATACGAGATGACAGGACACAATCATTTGGGTGTAAGAATTTACTGGTTTCTTAAGATTTTCTGTATCACACATAAGCCTGTTTTTGGGGAAGACCTTGCTGTGTTTATATTTGGTTTGTTGGTTTGACGTCTGCTTTTAATCAGTTGATTGAAGTTAAAATTTAGGTAGGAGCTGCCTCATCCAGTGTTCTAGAGTAAATTATTTCATTGATAAACTGCTACTTAAAAAGAACTCAGCTTTGTTGTAACTTTGAGGTGTCTGACTACAAAAACATTAACCCGATACACCAGTGTTTGAGCCTTGCATGTAGTTAATTTTGGTGTTCCTCTAAATATTTATGCAATGGCCCAAATTAAATAAGGAAATTGGCTGTGATTAGCCTGAAGAGACTGGTTTATAAAGGTTTTGTGTTTAGCAGCCACTGTCAGCTGGACTGAACTGGGTGAAAACTGAAAAATTGAACCTTGTTCAATAAGACGTGGCTACAAACTGTATCCAGTTTACAGAGAAATCAACATGCATCAGCAGTGATGTGGTGGTATACTTCATGATGGTTTGGAGGTGAGATAAACACTGAGATACACCCCCCCCCCCCCGTCACACTAAATTCGGAGGAATTGTACAGTCCACTGGTTCAAGATTCTAGATTCTGGACCAGTCTTTGGCATTGACAATCCTAGGCTCCAGCGCTGAAGCTAGACTGCTAAACAAAAAGAGGAGAGGTGGTCCAAAGCTGGATGTGGGTGCCATAGTAGATAGAGATGGGAGTGGAGTAGAGATGCAATCTTTTTAAAGTACAGAGAAGAATTGAGTTCCAGGCTGGTTAGTTTTACCATGATGAACAAATCTTCTGCTCCTGCTCTCGAAAGCCATACAGTGGGCTGTTTTTTTTTACTCTAGCTTAAGTGTAATATAAGTCACCTGGTGTTTTCAGTATAAACCCTACACTGCTTACAGTGTTGTTAAAAATCAGCTTCCTTGTGTTTTATTAGGACTGGATTTGGTGGACTATACCTATTTTTATGAAACATGAAGAGATGGTTTATTTTTCTACCCCCTTCATAATTGTTCTCCACCACCCAGCAAACTGACAGCCGTTCCAAGTCCAGGTGGACGTTTCAGTTCTCCTACATGTGTTGTTAGTTGAGTCCACAGATGGCTGATTTGGCACCTTGCCCAGATCTGCAAGGTGCTTGACCCCCCCCCCCTTTATAAATGTGCAGATTAATCTGCGCTCAAGATGTCCCAATCAGGCCAGCTGTGTGTTGTAGCAGATTAGAAGTACAGATGGTATACTGACTATGGATGGGGACATAGTGAGAATTTGACAAGGGGGTGCAGTTGGTATCCTGTAAGACCAGTTACACACAGCCAATTAAACATTATTTAAAATGAAAAGGTTCCATAAGTTTCTATAGGTACATTCAGTACAAGGAACTGCTGTTTATTTTCTAGCTACCAAGAGGGAAATCATACAAAGCAGAGAGGAACTCAGGATCAAAGAACTGCAGATCTTTAATACCTTTTCTTGGAGAGTGGGTGGAGGTGGTTTAGAATGTGAACATTTCTCTCAAGTCACTTAGGTGTGGGCTGACGATTACCAGATGAATTGTTCCATTATATTTCCCATGGGAAGGCCTGTGTAATTGCAATCACTGCCTGTGAGACTTGAGGAGCGTGGGGTCAGGTGTGTGACTGAGCACACTGCCCTCAGCCTCGCTGGGTCTGCATTGCAGAACCTTCCTTTTAACTGTCTTGCTGAGGTCTTGATGCTGAAGCTGGTTTTCCTGGATGCCACTTGCGCTCCTCTGAAAGTGGTGTTTTTAGTGATGGTTCTGGAAAATGAAAGTATTTGGATGCGTATCAAACTAAAAACAAACTTAAATGACCTTACTGATTAGTCTCTCCTGTTTGTATTAACAACCAGTACTGGTAATTATGGTTATTTTTTTAAAAGAAAGATCATACTAAAATCTGAACAAGACCTTTTCAAAACCCACCTTTTGTTGTTGTGCTTTGTTACAAAATGTAAAAAAAGTCATTAAAAAACTGGAACAAAATATACTTGGCCAAGATCTGTTATAAAACTGAGCAGTGGGATGAAAAGGACAATTATCAGTGAAGAGGCTGCCTGAGTTTATGTGGTTATTGGCTGAAATGAGAACACTGTCCAGAAGCTGCATTAAGCACAGTTAACCTCCTTCAGAAAGATGGAAAGTACTTCTTAGAAGAGACAACCTTAAATTGCATTTGGAACTCACTTGAAGCCGTGACCTTCTGGAAGAAGGTTTGTGGTTTGATTAAACTAAAAAGTGAAATCGAGTGTTTGCTGCATACAAACATGGAGACAACATTTCAGAGTCTATCGGAGACCATAAGAACATTATTAACATTATTCAAATTTCAATTGTTTTTTCAGCTCAATTTTTTTTTTGATGTGTTGACAATCTGTTAACTCAAACTGTTGATGGATCTCAATAATTGATACATCCTCAATTTGTTGTATTAATGTAATATAAAGTATACACCTTTACAATATAGATATTAAGCATTTCATCAGATGAACATTTTAAAAAAATGGATCTACCTGCACATGATCCATGGATCTGTAAAAGTTATGCTACTAAAAACAACTTAAAAAAATGTCTAACCCAGTTGTTGTAGCTCATTAGAGTGAAGTATCTGTCTATTTTATTTATTACCCACATAATTACACTGCAAAGGCTTGTCTCATTCATTTGACTGCTTCACTAAACGATTAAAGGAACATTTCTTCTATTTCTTTCATCGATTATCTTTTGTTTAGATTTTCCATGGTGTCTTTATATAATACTAGGAGGTTCTGTAATATCTCTGTGTAAAGTCCGTGTCACTAAGTGTCTGCAACGGCTTGGCTAGAAATACTTTTGTCTGTCTGAAGACTAAAGGGGACAAATCCACAGAACTGAAATCCACTCTAACAGAACTGAATGTTCCTCTGAATGTTTACTTAATTGGATGAATTGTTACCCTTAATTTATACTGGCAAATGCTCCAAGGAATACTCTTCGGAAAGGGTAGAGTAGCTGTATGGCTGTGATATTCCACTAACAGGGTTGTCTGGCTCTGTTCTGTCAGACCCTGTTTTTGGCCAGTCACGAGGCTCTTCTTGAACCATGGTGCTGATTTGTTCGAGTGGGACTTTGATGAGAGAAGAGAAAGGTTGTCCAGCAACTGCTGTCACTGGTTTGGCCTCGCTTCTCTCATCTAAAAGCTGACTTTTCGGCTTTTTAGTGGATTCGTTTCGCAGGAAAAAATCCTCCCTCTAACACGATCAACCCAGGGCAGTTTTACGTGGACCACTGCACACAGAGCAGAGAGATGCATAATCCACAACATTTTTGCATTTGCAGAGCAGCCACAAAGCCAGCAGCTTGGTGAGTGAAACATGGTAGTATGGCATCTGGAACTCGCTTCTCTTACGCTGGCTTTTGTCTCATAATGGCTACATTCAGCTACCCTCTCCTGATTTTGCTTATTTTAATGTTTTCATATTCAACACATAGTAATACTGCACGAAAGGGTAACTAGACTAAATGATTATTAATAAGAACAAAAATTGCCTTTCAGATTCAGACATTCCAGCAATCATACTGACTTTGAACGATCAGGCCTCTGAAATTATAGTGCATCGCTGTATGAAATATTTATTCCTTTGTATTTTCTGTAATCTGAGCTGTGGAAGCTAATTGTGATTAATTGGTTTGCCTTAATTATTTTGTTCTTCTGAGTGTTTGAGCTCACCTTTTTATGATTGGTTAGACCCAAAAGAGTATTTCAGATGGCTGAGTTTTATCATCACGTTAATGTCTATTTCTTTTTTGGTGTTTTGATTTCACGGGATTTATATTTCGCAGCAATCCTTTGGAGAGTCTTGCAACCGGCTCCGCTCTGTTCGTCAGTGATCACTGCTTATTCGTCTTTCAGCTCTCTTCTCTGGCTCTGGGATATTTTTCCTCAAAAGCGACCGTCAGCTGAGCTGTAAAACAATCTGTCTCTCTCTATCACAGACCTTTATAAATGCTCAGAAGAGCTCTTTAGTTCAGTCGAGTTGATCTCAATGAAGCAGCCATTGCAGTTCAACCCTAACTGCAATTCTTCTCATTTAAGGGGGCAAAATTAGTGTCATATTGATGCACTCTTTACAGGTGCTTGAAAAATTCCCTTTTTAAGTCTCTGGTGGACTGCTTTAAATACTAAATTAGTTGGCAGCTTAATCCATTATTACAAGTGGTCAGCTATGTTGTTCAACAATTGGTTTAACCTCCTCACATCATACGACCCCACCCAGTGTGCCGGTTGACTCAGCCATTCCACTGAGTGTGTCATTTCCTATGCCCTTCACATGACCCTGTCCCACATGGGTAAAATGAACACCTACTAGTATATATTAGAATTCCGTTCATTGATTTCAGTTTGGCACTCAATACTAGGATCCACAGAAGCTGACAGAGAAGTTGAGCCTGCTGGGTTTAAACAATTCCTCTTGGAATTGGATCCTGGGCTTCCTGACAGCAGGACAGTCTGCATTGGCAATAACATTTCCAGCACTGCCAGGCTGGGCACTGGTACCGTCCAGATCTTCCTCAGACTCTGTTTCTGCAAGGCCTGGGATGCTGTGGAGCACCTGGTCCACCATTCCCGTGGACCCTTTCCGTCTAACTAAAGTTTTACCAGATGCTGGGACAACTTACCCAAGGCTGTGAGGACCCTCAACCTCCCCACCTGCCCAAATCTGAAATTGATCTGTTTCCCTCCTCCGTTGACAGTGGTCAGTTTTTGTTATTGTTATTTATTGTCAGTTGCAGTCTGTTGCTAATTTGCACATTATTCCATGTACTTAAACTCTCCCTTTAGTTTGTGTGTTGCACTCTGGACCCACCTGAACATCGTCTTCTTCCACTGTCCACATCTGCATGGATGGTATGACAATAGCAGTTCCACTTCTGGCGACTAGTGCTATGTTTTCACAACACATCTTGTTGATCACATGGCATTTAGGAAGCAGGACTGTGTTCTGAAGCTAGGTTAAGTAAGTAGACTTCACTGTGAATATTGCTATTCTGGGATGATGTGGAGGGACATCTTCCACATGTTCTGAGTATCTGGTACAAAGACCGTTATTTTCTGCTGCATTATTCAGACGCTTGCAGATCTTTTTGGTGAAATTGCCTCTCAGGTCATGGGGGATGTCCTTTCCTGTGTTCTAACTTTGTCTGAGGATTCTTAACTCACATTACAACTTTCATTCTAGTGTGAACTGCAGTATGCTTTTCACCCAGGAAACTGGCCACTTTCCTTACTTTTTCTTCACAAATGAGAATAATATCAGTTTTCACTGAATTAGTGTGGGGTCCCAGAGCCTCATGAGTTGTAACCCTTCAAGCAGAAGTGGCATTACAACCCACACTCAGAACAGGGGCTGTGTGAATCACCACAAGCTCTCAGGCATTTGTAGAGTTGACACAGGGCTTTTGTTGTTAGATACAGAGCCATAAATGTGAAATGAAAATACACTCTCAGACTGAGAATTCACTACTCCAGTGTTGCACTACTCCAGACTACCATCAGGGGGCGCCCGTCCCTGCTGCCCTCTGTCTCTCTCCACACCGGTTTTCTATAGTCTCGATTAGCACCCTATGCCCTGTTCCCCCATTGCCTCCCATTCAGTCATTGAGCCTTTGTTCCCCGTCTTCCATGCCTGTCCTGACTGCCCGAGTAAAACCGTTTCACCCCGCATTTTGGTCTGCTGAGTGTTTTGTCTCCATGCTCGGACCCCCGACTCCGACTTGCTACGTGACACAAGGGATCATGAAGGTAAAATAATAATGCAGGAACCCAGTCAGCACAAAGTCCTGAGAGTCTAGCTCACCAGTTAAAACACCTTTGGAATGTACTGGAATGCAGAAAATGACTAAGGCAGCCCTCATCCAGGTTAAGAGAAGATGGCTGCACAGTGCCAGTGGCTTTCTAAAGGAAATGAGCTGTTTCACGATACATTGAAGGAGTCATTACCACCACAGACTGACGCACTGTGTCATTCTTGGAATATCCCTATGTTTTATTTACACATGCCTTTGTCCAGTGACTTTTGGTTAGTGTGCATAAAAATTTAAAACACTTCTATTAATGTTTTTTCCATCCTCTTGCTCAAACAGAGAACAGCTTTTCTGGGGAGAATAGCTATGCTCTCTGGTCCTTCAAACCCCTGCAGCGTGACAGAAAAGACGTTTTGTTCTGAGTGCCCTGGTTGTCCTGTGCCCTTAGCCCTCTGGCTGAAGGTCATCCACCTGCTCACTTTGGAGACAATTATAGAAGCTTCTCAACGGCTGCAAAAACCCTGGACTGGTTTGAGTAGGTCACCTATCAAGAGGCCCACAATAATACAAAAGATTTTATGTGGAAAGAAAGGTATTTAATAAAAGCTTATTATTATTTTACAAGTACTGAGGTGTGTCATTCTGCCATTTAAAACTTTCTTAACAGCCCATGGTAAAGAAACAGGAGTCCTGATGGTGGACACCTCACAAATGGAGAGAATCCTGATGGTGGACACCTTAAAGAAGAAGAGAGTCCTGATAGTGGACATCTCACAGAAGGAGAGATTCCTGATGGCGGACACCCGAAAGAAAGAGAGAGTTCTGATGGTGGACCGCTCAGTGAAGGAGAGAGTCCTGATGGTGGACACCACTGCCTTTAGTCCTCCACACCAAATCATCTCTGGTTTGGCAATTTATTGCTACATGGGGTTTATTTCCCACCACTGGAGCTGTTTTTTGTTGTTGATCTCATTGTTTTTCATTTTATTTATTATGCTTTATTTGACATTGAATTTAGAGCGTTGAAGTTCAGTGGTCTGCCTGGGATGTAGTGAATGTTTTGGGGTGGAATGTGTGGATTAAAACAGAAGTAAATCACAGAAATGCAGGAGGCAATGTTGTGTAAACCTCTAAAGCTGTCGCCACTGTTCCATTGAAGGAGAGGCCTTGCGGGTGGGGGGGGGGGGCCCTACAGTGTAGGGATATGCAGAATGAAAACATTCATTTCAACCATATTTCGGCAAAGTAAAGGCATAATGTAAGTATGTGTGATGTGTATGTTTAGAATGTGTATGGTGTGTGTGTGTGTCACCTGTGGAATGTGTATCTCACATTATTGGTCCTTCTGTCCTGAATCTCCGTCCAGATTCTTTTCTGCTTTTTTGCATACTGTAAATCCTCCATTTATTCAGTAACACTCCTTGCCCCTGTCAATCCTTACTCTTTACTCATTTTCTCAATCTTGCACTAACTTGAATATCATTTATAAATGCAGCTACTCAATGTTCTGCCCAGAAGATTTGTTCTTTGTGTAACAGTGCGTAAACTGAATAACTGGCAATAAAAACGACTTGACTTTCTTGACTTGACTCGTTGAAGAGATGACAGTAATTTCTTGCAATTCAATTTATTTCCAAGAACTCCTGTCAATTATTTAGCACATTGTTATACAGGAAGGACTGTAAATGCATGGAATTAGTATAAGATTATCGGGGAATTGGACCAGATTAATGAATTTTCATTTTGCGTGTTTGTTACAGATTTACTAGTACTAGGCTCTCATATTCACTGGACACATTGATATCATGCACGCCTGTTAGACACACCCCTGCCAGCATGGTCACCACTTACATTCTCTCTGATGTCTTGACAGCTGCATCTCTCATGTAGTCCCAGGCTTTCATTGGCTATCCCCCACGTTGCCTTGCACCTGTCATTCCCCCTGACTTCAGGCCAGCCATCCCTCACATTCCCCCTGACCTCAGGCTGGCCATCCCTCACATTCCCCCTAATCTCAGGCCAGCCGTCTCTCACATTCCCCCTGACCTCAGGCCAGCTGTCCCTCACTTTTCTCCTGACTTCAGGCCAGCCATCCCTCACATTCCTCCTGACCTCAGGCCAGCTGTTCCTCACTTTTCCCCTGACCTCAGGCTGGCCATCCCTCACATTCCCCCTGACTTCAGGCCAGCCATCCCTCACATTCCCCCTGACTTCAGGCCAGCCATCCCTCACATTCCTCCTGACCTCAGGCTGGCCATCCCTCACATTCCCCCTGACTTCAGGAAAGCCATCCCTCACATTCCTCCTGACCTCAGGCCGGCCATCCCTCACATTTCCCCTGATGTTGTTATCTCTGTGGCCTCCAGGTTTTTGTGGGCCGTTCAGTCCTCAGCGTGCCAACAGTTTTTCCATTTCAGTCTGTGTATTGACTCAATCTGTGCCCTAATTTAGCTGTCCCTTTTAGTGTTGGGGGTGCCTGATGAGCTGCTTGCAAAAGAGATGGAGAATTTGCAACTGGTAGATTCCATTGTTCACTCTTATAAGGGGTACTGTCCTCTTGCAATTATGTCCAGGAGGGTGGTGTTGCAATAGTTTCCTCTGCTATGAGCTTCTCCACCCACACATGCATTTATTTATAATCTTCATATAATATTTAACACATTCCAACCCACGCTCAATAGTGACGTCACTTTTAAATCAGCTTCCATGTAGCAGAGCCCGCTTTGTGTCATATTACTTCATAATCAGTCTTTTCCCAGGATACAACACAGCCGGTCTGTTGTACTGACAGTCTTCCTGATGACTGTTCATAATTATTTTGTTGTGACACTTCAGGGTCCACAGGATGTGTTTGTTCCTTATACATTGCAGATCACTATTAGAATTAAATGTAATGTAATGCCTGTATCCCCATTGGCCTCTCCCTCATAGTCATGCTGGGGCTCTTGCTATATTATTTGCAATTATTCTGCTGCTTTAAATTGCTGCTCTGCTCATACACGTTCTCTTTCCCCCATACCCCCCTTTTTGGGGTGCTTTCCTCAGAGGTCTGGATTCAAGAGATCCTCATATCGTCTGCTGGCCTACCATGCCCTCCCTCCTCTTCAGCTTTCCACACTGACTGGCTTGCTGCCTTCTGAGCCACTAAACCTTCTCTGATCACTGGACTTTATCCTCCAATACCCTGTTGTCCTCCGAACTGTTACAACATTGTTCTTATTTATTTGTATTAATTAATTTGTCCTGCCCAGTCCCGGCCAGCAGAGGATGGGCCTCCCCCTTGAGTTTGGTCCCTCCCAAGGTTTCTTCCTTCTGAGGAAGTTTTTCCTTGCCACTCACCACTGGCTGACTCTCTAAGGACTCTGGGCCCGGGACAATGTAAAGCACTTTGTGACAGTGCTTCTTGTTAAAGGCTCTATATAAGTAAAATTGAATTGAATTGAAGTTGTTTTACCTAAATATTATTTCTAAACATGCTTATGAAAGAGTCCTGTTCCCCATTTAACTATTTCACCCTGTCCTCCAGTCCACCTTTTTCCTCTGTAAGATTGTCACCCTGTTAGGACTGTCACCCCGTCATAAGTCACTTTAACTGTGCTGGGCACACAAAGGGGAGGCCACATGGGGAACATCTCCAGGTTGTGCGTTCTCCACTTGACTACAGAGAAAGCAAGGTTCACCTCCTCTTCTCAGGAATCTCATTGGTGCAGAGGTCCTCTAGGGCATCGTGGAGGAATGATGTATGCCAAAATTAACCCCGTGAGCAAATGAAGATAAAGTAACAAGTGCACTTCTAGGCATTGATGGATGGGTTGTGTTATTGACATCTCACCCTGCTGTACTGCTGAAGGTGAGCAGTTATGATGTCATGCAGGCCACACGGCACTCTACACCCCAAAGCTACTATCGCCAGACAGGTGGCTCCAGTTACCTTCTGTCTTGCTGGTTTCTTCTATGTTGAAATCATGGAGGATGGATAACACCTGAAAGGTGTGCCCAGTTCCATTTCACAGCATCAACCTGTGGCATATGGAATCTCCAACTTATACAACGGCTACAAATGTGCTGTTTGTTTGTATATTTGATACCCTCAAATGAAACTCTGTTTTATGTATTCTTACAACTTATGGCATGGTGCTAAAGCAGATGTGTACGCTGATAAAAATCTTTCAATATGACCTGCAGCGCTGGAGCTCTGGTGCAGATGTGACACCATGGAAAATGTCAAAAATTATCAAGATGATTTTTTTTTAGAAAACAGTTAATAATGTAAGAGTTCATTATTAATTAAACTGAAAATTTACATGTTTATCAAGTTTCATAAATCATGAGCAGTTTTGGAAATATTTTAAATAAATTACTTAAAATTTGTGTGAAATTGTCACGTGTCTATCAGAGCTCCGGTACTCCAGGTACCTGAAGTACTGACCGGGGATTCATGTTTACCCATTATATTTCCTTGTTTCTGCTAATTGCCCTTGCCCCGATTGCCCTTGCGTGTTCCACCTGAGAGTTTTGTTCCTTAAGTCCACGTCTCTCTTCTTGTCCTTGCCGTGTGTTTATTAGTGTTATTGCCAGTATTGCTCTTGGTCTGAGTTCTTGTTAGGTTCTAGTTCCCAGTCAGTCTGCTCCCCTGTCTTTTCAGTAAGAGTCCTAGTCTCTGTTTTCCCTTATTTGTTTCCCTGAGTTCACTGGCTTTGTCACCCCACATATTCAGGGCAGAGCCCAGTGTTATTTTTTGTAGTTCATTATTAAAACCCTTTTGGCACTCGCATCTGCATCCTCCCTTGTCTCTTGGTCCTGCACCACAGAATCCGGTCATAACTGTGACAGAAATATATATGCAAATAATTATAAAAATCTAAGTCTTTCTATTATAGCATTGTGTTTAACATCACAAAACTTGTTAGCTTGTGGTAACTTTATTGGGCTGCTTAGAAAAAATCATTAGCATTTTGTTGATAATTTGTACATATTCCACGACTTTGAAAAGAATCACACGGAAGAATTTTGTTGGAAAATATTTCCTATATGATATAATCACTAACTAGATTTAGTGGAACGACTGGCGCAAATCATCTGCTGTCCTGACCGCTTTTTGTAGACAGCACCATTTGTTAGAACTATTTCCCAAAAATCACCCAACGTCGGTCTAAAAGTTTTCCACAAGTATCCTAAGTTTAATTGTACACAACTAATTTATGATACTGTATACAGCGCTGTTTTTTTCTGTTATGTGAAGCGGCTCGTAACCAGAGTTTATATTTGCTCCCTCTCCAGTACTGTCATCCAATTCTGATGATTCATCTGCATCATTCTTGAACATTTCCTAAGTAAACAACTTGAGAATCATTTTAGCGGGAAACTCGCGTCTTCGTTGCAGCGACATTAACATCTCCCATGAGACCCAAACCCATCTCAGCTTCTCAATTTCGTAGCGCATCTGTCAGCAGCGATCCCGCAGCATTGGATGCTCATACAGCTTGACCGCAGTCATATCGCACCTTGCTGGTTTCCTTTGCTACGCTTCAACGGGGATAAGCAGCTAGCTTGTAACGAGCTGCAGCCAGAACATTTTTTTAAACTTTTAATTATTTAAGCCAGCTTCTGTAATAGTTTAGTTGAAATTTATTGTGATTCTCATTGTATTGATATTACATTTTGTATTATTTAGAAAATTATCCCAACATATCAAAAACTATTGAAATGTAGCCAAGTCACAACTTAGTTGAAGACATTATAAAAGTAGCCCAGTTCTGGAACAAAGTAGCGGAACTGGCAACATTGGAGAGCAACATTCTCTGTTTTTTCCCAAGGTTTCTTCCTCCTGAGGGAGTTCTTCCTTGCCAATGTCAAATATTCTCTGGGGACCTTGGGCCTGGAACTAGTGTATATAACGTGCTTTGTGACAATGCTCCTTGATAAAGGTGTTATATAAATAAAATTGAATTAAACTGAATTGGAGAGCACATAGTACAGGCTGCAGGGTGAATGAAGAGCTGACTGGTGGAGTGTACACAGCTGTACTGGGCTAATCTTCACTGAAAAAAGATTTTAAGCACAATAGAATCCAAAAATACAACCACAGTAAACTGAAACTGTGCAGAAACCTTTTGCAGAAAGGAAAAAATTGAGCACAGAGATGTTGACTTTAATAGGACGAGATGCAGGTGGAACACACAAGGGCAATCAGGGCAAGGGAACTTGGCAAAAACGAGGAAACACGACAGGCAACACACGAAACCCTAGTCAGTACACTGGAGATCCAGAGTGCTGTTGTTGACGTGACAACCTAGTTTTGTCAATGTTTGTGAGCAATATTAGAGTCGAGTCACTTTACCGTTGGCTCTGTGCTGGGTTTCTTATGGAATGACTAAATTGTTCTTTCTGCAACTTCAGAACACAATGGAGTAGGACCCTACTGAATATCGAAAATCAATGCATGCCTCACCTACACACAGCACTGACCATGCACCTGTGTCCCCTTGGCTTGCTGCGTACACCTGGCTGAAAGACCAGGGTGCTGTCTGCCTTAGCTGTCTAACCGAGGAGGCACTGCAAACAGTGTAGAGCTGCAGCTAATGATTATTTGAATAATCACCTTGTCTAACAATTATTTGAACGATTAATTAACTAATAGAGTGAATAATGCAATGATTAATCAGTGACGCTTAGTCACCTGATCAACTTTAGCCTTCTGTTAGTGGTTGCATTAGGCATGAGCAAACAAAGAATAAAGACAAGAAAATGAAAGTGTCTTTTGAAATACATTTAAATTGCTTAATTTCAGATAGAAATACTTGAAGGTTTTATTGTGAAAAAAATCAGCTTACCCTCTCAAATTCTTTGTTCAAAATTTCACGCCAACCTTCTCACGAAAATAGTTTTAGTTTGTTTTTAAGCAGAAAACATTTTTCATTTGTTTTTAGTATAGAAATAAATACAAAATCTAACCAAGTGAATTACAGATTCAAAAGGATAAATATGTAAAGCATTTTCATATAAAAAAAACTCCTGAACTCCATACAAAACAATATCAGCAATATCAACATTTGAAAAGAAAACAATTGTTGAAGAAAAACAATAAGCAGCATTAATACCAATTATGGTGCGGCAGCAACTACGGACTCTTGGATTTTCCAAAAAGCCCAGAATTGAAGTAAAGAAAGGTCAGCATTTTGACATGTCCAATTGTCTCTTTCTTTTTTTTAACTTTCACACATTAACTGAATGCCAAGATTCATGGTACAGTAGCTTCACTTTTGACGTACCTTAAAATCATGCCCAAAGTTGAACAGCGGCACTTGTCCTGTCCTTACATGTATTGCACCTGACAACATTTTTAGCTTGTGTTTCTATTAAATTTTCCCATACTTTTCTATATTTATTTTGTCTGGTCTGCACCGTTTTCCTCAGACTGCAGCAGAACTGCGAGCTCTGTACTCTTCTGTACTGACTTTGGGTAGCGCTCTTCTGGTAAAAGCAGGTCATGTATTTTTGTATTTAAATATAATTTTAAGTCCCAGGAGTTCAAACAACTAGTTGGCAATGGAAATATTTGGTGACAATTTTTTTATTATTGATAATGTTGATTATTCATTTCAGCGAGAGGAAACAGAAGCCTCATATCTGCAAGTGAGCTGGTAACAGCAACAGACTAACTCAACAACCTGACCAGGCCTGCCCTGCCATACCTTGTACTTCCCTAACCAGACCATCTCAGTCTTCAGAGGACTCCCTAGCCTGGAAGCTTTCATTTTTACAGAAAACATGACTTCACCACATCATCTCCAACACAACCATTCAACAGGAGGGACCGATCACCTTGCACATGGATGTGCTTCATCATCTGGTAAGACTTGCAGAGGCAGCTTGTGTGTCTGTATAAAGAAAAAGTGATCTGTTAATGCTGCGGTAATCACAAGTCACTGCTCACCGATGGTCGAGTTCTTAATGCTAAAGTCCCTTTTATCTTTTATGGGAGTTAAGGCTGTTATTATAATGGCTGTTTACATCCCTCCCGGCAGAATGCTGAGCAATCTCTATGGAGCCATCAGTAAGCTATAAACTGCATACACAGGAGGTTTTCTTTGATTGTTGCTGGGGACTTCAATCATACCATCCTGAAGACAATTTAATTGAAATTCTACCAGTACATAAAGTTTCCTACCATAAGAGAGAAGAAACTGGAATTCACTTTTACCCACAGAAGGGATGCCTGCAAGGCTGTGCCTTGTCCCCACCTGGGTCTCCCAGATCACATCACCACACTGTTAATTCCAGCATACAAAATAGGACAGACCTGTACGGGGAAAGTTTGGCCAGAAGGTGCTGCCTCAACTGTCAAGGACTGTTTGGAGTAAACTGATTGAAACATATTCACGGAGGCCATAACCTGCGGTCAGCCAACTAATGTGGAAGAGTATGATTCATCTGCCACTGGCTACATTGACAAGTGCATAGGTAATGTGACTGTCTGCAACCCATCACTACACAACCAGAAACCGTAGATGTCTACACAGATACATGTCCTCCTGAAAGCCTGTGATGTTGCTTTTCGATCAAGGCACAAGGTGGTAGAACAGCAAGAGTAAACCTTCCCTGTGGTACGAAGACAGCAAAGCATGAACAGAATCCACAGGCACTTTTAGGATAACAGACATGTGTGACAGTTCTGGTGGGGCATGGAGGCCATCATAGACTACAAGACTACACTGCAGGCTTGTGACAGTGGTACCTCCCACTCAGATGCACTGCTAAACACGGTTTGAAGCAGAGAACGACACACTGGCTTACTGAAGACACCATATCCTCAGTTCTTCACCTGGCCCAGTCCCACATGAACAAGATGGCCTCATGTCAGAATGTTGTTCATTCACTTCAGTTCAGCATTGAACACCATCATCCCTCAGAAGCTGATAGAGAAGTTAAGAGGGCTGTGTTTCAACACCTCTATGTATAACTGGATTCTGGACTCCCTGACCGAGACCTCAGACAGTCGTCATCCATAATAACATCTTGGGCGCTACCACACTCACTGGCAAGCCCCTTCGACCGTGTGCTCAGCCCACTTCTGTGAACATGGCTGACCCACTACTGTACCACAAGGTGCAGTTCAAACAGCATCATCAAGTTTGATGACGACACAGTGGTGGACCTCATCAGCAACGGTGACGTGTCATCATACAGACTGGAAGTGGAGAGGCTCGTCGACTGATGTAAGAGCAACAGTCTCTCTCTCTCAATGTGGAAAAAATGAAAGAGAGGGTCATCGACTTAAGGAAGATCCATGTTACCCACTCCCAACTGGACACTGAGGGATCTATGGTGGAGATAAAAAACAGCACTAAATTCCCCAGGGTGCACCTGGACACTCAGCACCTCCTCCCTAGCCAGGAAGGTGCAGCAGGAACTACATTTCCTGGAGCAACTAATGAGGGCAAGACCCACCACTCTCAATCCACATATCATTCCACAGGGCCACAACAGAGAGTGTCCTTGCCAGCTATATCACTGTCTGGTTTTGGAATTGCAAAGTCTCGAATTTCAGTGCCCCACCGCAGATCACTGAGACCTGTCCTCGCTCCATTAAAGACGTTCGCCTCAAATGTCGCACACAGAAAGCCTCCAGCAATGCAGCGGTCCTGACCCATCCTTCCCATGGACTATTTGCCTTGCTCCCCTCTGAGAGAAGATCCCAGAGCATTCGTGCCTGTTCAGTTCTGCCAGGTTTGGCAACAACCTCTTTCCTGATGTTGTCAAGTTATGTAATACCTCTCTGCCCTTCTTACTACCTACCTAAGCTTGCACCACACATACCTCCACCCCCTACTGCATAACTCACTTTATTCTCCATTTATTACTGGTTTACTGCCTCTCCTTGCTGCTGTCCTGTTCACTAGTTATTATTCATTGACATGTACACTATGTACATACAATCTAAAATTCACCCTCCTGTTTTGCTCTGCCCTGTGTTTTTACTCCATAATTTGTAATCTTGCCTCTGTATATTTGTTTGGTGAAAGTACAAGAATTTAAAGCCCTCTTGAGCACCGAAGTGAAGTTGCTTTCACCTTTTTTACTTATTGAGAGAGAATCCAGTATGTATCCTGAACCTTGTTTTTTTTTATCTAAGTCATGCATGTTGCTGCTAATGGTTTTAATGGAACACACCGAAGCATATTCCATTGCTATTCATTAAAACAGGGCCAAGAGTTGATATTGCTGTTCTCATCACACACTCAGTTTTAAATGTGGAATCCACACTTCACCAGCAAACTTGAAACAAGTTTCACTATGTTCCAAGTGAAGTAGAAACCCAGCCACTGGGGAATGCGCTGTGTGTTTCTCTGTGCCGGTCCCAAGCCCAGATAAATAGGGAGGGTTACTTCAATAAGGGCATCCGACGTAAAATTTTTGCCAAATCTGTTTTGCCAATTTGTGGACAGCAAAACAGATTTCCATACCAGATCGATCGAGGCCCGGGTTAACAGTGACCACCACCAGCACTGTTAGCCAACAGGGTGCTGGTGGAAATTGGGCTACTGTTGGCTGAAGAAGAAGGAGAGGGGGAAGGCGTGTCTGGAGGCAGGAGGAGAGGAGAAAGGTTAAGAGAGTGGAAGTGAGGGTAGAAACATTGAATGTTGGTAGTATGACTGGTAAAGGGATAGAGCTAGCTGATATGATGGAGAGAAGGAAGGTTGATATATTGTGCGAGCTAGAAACCAGATGGAAGGGGAGTAAGGCCAGGTGTATTGGAGGCAGGTTCAAATTGTTCTACCATGGTGTGGATGGGAGGAGAAATGGGGTAGGGGTTATCCTGAAGGAACAGTTTACCAAGAGTGATTTGGAGGTGAAAAGAGTGTCGGACAGAGTGATGAGTATGAGTACGATAGAGAAGGTCAGAAGGAGTTGCATTGTGTCTTCATGGACTTAGAGAAAGCATATGACAGGATGCTTAGAGAGGAGTTGTGGTATTGTATGAGGAAGTCGGGAGTGACAGAGAAGTATGTAAGAGTGGTACAGGATATGTACG
>JAACJT020000113.1:30770-60229 GCA_009936485.2 Gymnarchus niloticus | reverse complement strand
GGTTATGTCTGTGCCACACCTTTTTAATGTAATTAACACTTCTGCAACAAAAGACTTCTACTGTCTTTGTGTAGTAGGAATGCTGTTGCTTGTTATGAATAAAGCCAAAAAAATCAGTCTGCACTACAACAAGAGTGTGAGCTCCATTTTCGGTACTAACACAACACAAATGTGTGTAGGGATGGTGAAAGAGAGAGTGGGAGAGAGAGATGGAGGGAGAGAGAGAGCAAACCAGGTAGCCAGGAAGACACAGATCAGGCTGTAATGTTAAAAAGTTTTATTTCAACAACTGTATGATATTTTTCTGTTTGTCGTCATTATACCCAAAAAAGTACAAAAAAAATCTGAATACAGCAAAGGATTAGAAATCACGTCAATGAAAACAAACACTTTTTTCCCATATTTATACATACTCACTGAATTAGTTAAACATCAAAATTGCTCAGTAGCTTTTTGTATGGTTGTAACATATATTTTTTTCATAAATCTTTTTCTTTTGTACAGAGTACACCAACGCATGCCAGAGGCGAGGGCCAAACTACAAAGGTAGAGGAACGACTTGAGGGGCGGGTCATGGGTGGGGCTAGGGGAACAGTGCTGGTGGCACTACATCATGTTGTTCTGAAGGGAGTTCACCTCCTCTGAGTTCTCCTCACCCACCACCTTATTGTTCTCGTGCTTGGGGGTGAGCGAGTTCTGGATGTTGAGTGGCTCATCTTCCTTGGGCGGTGGCACCTTCACGGGATCCTCCAGTTTGTTCTGAGTATTCGGGTCATCCTGAAGTGATAATGCTACCGTTAGCATGTGAAGGCCAACGGTCCTGCTCATGCACCACTCACCTGACATAAATCATATTCTGTGCTCCCAGCAGCCAATGCGATGGTTAAGCAAGTTCAAATCCCACTGAGGGCCTGCTGTTGTACCATTGGTAAGGTAATTAACCTATATAACAGAGGTAAAACATCTGCATAATCTACATAAATGGGTAAAACAAGTTACTTTGCATAATAAAGGTGAAAAAAGCCATATTCCATGCCATGGACAAGGCCGTTACAGCACTAACAAGGTCCTGCAGGGGTCTGATTCATACTTATATTCAGTGACAATAAGCAGCGCCTATGTTGTTGTTTGTGAAGGGCAAAATCAGCTGCAGAGTGTCCCACAAATCCACACTTATCTGGCCTGTAGCCATCTGCTTATGTCTATGGTGATTTCCATCTCTGGATGCATACAGGCCCATAAATGCTCATAATTACTTTCATGTTGTACTTGTAAGTGAAAGTGAAAGTGGTTCAGCCTGGGCTGGACTCAGGACCCTGGGTGAGCACGGGTGGTTTGTGAGGTGACGGCACCCAGCTGGTAGAACTACATTGTTGTAGAACAAGCTATCCTCGAGACTCTATGTGAAAACAGACTCAGGCCTTCAGATTCTGGCAGTCGCCCATAGACTCTGTCCTTGGGTAGGAGGGTGAGATTCAATCACCGTCTTTCCAACATGACACTCTAAGTCATGTAAACGCTGCAGTTTCATGACCTTTGACCCACACTGTGGTGGTCAGTCAGGTGTCCGCAATCCCAAACCCACCAAACAGACCCACATTGCAGACTTTCTTGTGTCCAGGTGTAGAATCGTCCATTTTGTAGAACAGTGCAATTATGTTCTGGAGCCGTCCTAAAGTTGTGATGGTCAAATGCCCTTGTTAGAGCTGATTCGATAAAAAGGACCTTCGATAAACAGCTTGTAGCCTCTCTGGGTCTAATAAAGTGCCTAAAGCTTGGAAGCAGGCATCATTCTCTGCCTGTTTGAATTAAATGACTCCTGTGTCCCATTCAGAAGCCCTGCATGTCATTGTCCTGCCCTCCGCAGAACGCATGCGGTGGGGCAGCTTGCCATCCCCTCTTGTGCCAACTCAGTGGAGCTCCGACTACATGACCCACAGGCCATTTCTGGCCTGCAGACAGTGCATCTGTGTTAGTGCTACTACAAAGTCTGCTTTGATGTTTACACCACAAGCGATGGTCATTTCTGAATGATATGTAGTCTAATTTTGGAATCTCTTTCTTGTCAGAATAAATTATCAGCAAAAGTACATCTGTCACACTTTTCTCAAAGGATTGTCATAGCTAACAGACGTTGACAAGCTGGGTAAAGCTAATAAATTTAGAGGTTGGAAGGACAGCAGACCCTCATAGTGGTGTCCAGGCATCTAGGGTGAAGCCTAAGGTAAATGGGACTAACTTCCATCCACTTCTGCTGAGCAAGCTCCACATTTACAGGGTGTCCACGATAGCCTGGAAAATATGGATATATTTAATGCTGTGAAATAACAGGGAAAATGATCCCCTTCTTCTGTCATGGTACCAAATGCAGCAAAGATAACAGCTGTGTAATACAGCTGTAAGGCTGCTTCACAGCGGGACAGTAAGGTGACAACTCATTCTGTCTCTGTGTGTACATCTCCCAGGTGACTACATTTCACTTGGATCACATGACTATACTAGACCCTTGTCTCAATGGCAGGGGTCTGTACTGATGACAGCACAACACCATCTGCCTAAACAGGGGTATGAGGATATAGGCACTGTCACCATTCACAGATCTGGTTGACCACCGTAAACAGATCCTATGGTCAATGTATCTGGGTTCTCAAAGAGGTAGCTGCTTTAGAAAATTTTTAATAATGGCCATGGAGAAGATGGCTTGGGCTACATGCTGCCCTCACAGCATAACACAGAGAGTTTGATGACTCTGGCAAAACTGTGGAGCATTTCAACACCAGGACAACTGATCCTCATCTCCATATACAGTCTTCACAGGCCAGCCTATGGGCATCCAATTCTGTGCAGCCGATTCGCTGTCATTACAGCATTAAGTGCTTTGCAAAGCAGTCAATGGATATTACCAGGACCAATGACTGAAAGTCATCCTCCAGTATGCTATCATTCAGGACCGTAACTGAGCATCCCTGGATTGACCTCACTGGGCAGCTCATATGGAAGGAAATGACCCCCTCCCCCCCCAACCTACGCATTTTATGATTTGCTCCCTTGGCAGAAAGAAGAGACGGCGGTAATGGAACACCTCAAGGCAGAGGAGACAGGGTGAATAACTTGAGCCCCAACACGTGGCACAGTTACTGCCACCAAACCCGGGCTACACAGAGCATCTGAAGGACACGGGAAGTCCAAAGGGATCTCTGCATCGATCTCTAACAATTAGTACAAGTGGCAGTGACCCAAAACAAAACTGGAACCTGAGGTCTGACAGGAAGACCTGGCCATTTCCACAGCCATTCTGCAGCCTTATATTTTCTTCCAAGTTGTGCTCAGAACATCCGTTGAGCAGACGGTTAGATTGATTGCAGCGCTTGGAGCCCTTGAAAGTCACAATTCTTCTGTTCAGGCCCAAAGTCCTGCTTACGGAGAAAAGTGACTTGAGTGGAAATCTATTGATTGTTCCCACACACTGTTATTGATGGCTGCAGCCCTTCTTGCATCTTCTGAGAAGTCTTCCAGGCTGAGAAGCATCTCCTCTGGAAAAGCTGGTTCCATGGTCTTCAGCTTTGGGACCGCTACTCTACGCGATTTTCTCCTTTGCTCATGAAGCCACTGTGATTTGTGTCCCATAAATTGCCTGAGCTTAATTTGTGTAGCATCATGCTAATTTGCGGTTTGTCTTCCATGATAGACGTTCCTCTCTCAAAATCAATACTGCAGAGCTGCTAGGATGATGAGGAGAACTCGTAACCCAGCTACACATGATGGTCGCCTAGCAACATCACCCACACAAGAGCCTTGCACAAGGCTGACCTTCTCTTGCAGTCTGTCTAGTGGGGATCTTCTGGACTACAGGACAGAGCGGGAAACAGATATTCTAGTTGGGGGTTGGGTTCTGCTTACCTCACCATCGGGCTCCTCTTTGGTCTTACATTCCCAGGTGTATCTGCTCATGGTTTTCTGAGGGGTAGGGGAGTGTGGGGGAGAGGGTTACAGACCTCAGAAAAATAAACATCTTCTTGTTGGGAGTAAGAGTGCGAGACGAAGAGGAAGTCAGAAAGAAAGTAAGAGAAAAAGAAAGCAATGTGGGGCAGGAGACTGGAGCACGTACGGGTGGCTGACAGTTTTGGGGTTCATAGTAGGAGAACCAAGTTAGAGGTGGCTCACTGTACTCTACCGTGGAGGCCACACCCACTCCCAGAAAACCAAGTTCATTCCGTAGGAAATGCCTACCTTCAGAAACATGACGAGGGCAACAGACTAACCAATTGGTTCACTATTTTTCAAATCATGTGTGGAAGGTCACCTGGGCTGTAGAGTTGGGGTTGGGGTATGGTTCATATGATCCCTGCCCTACTGCTAATTGACAACACAGACCCACATGACCAGATGGGAAGAGGATCGCTAATGGTGTGCTGACCTCACTAGAAGAATTGACAATTCAGATTTGGAAATCACAAGGCAGTGGTAAGGCATTTATTTTAGTAGTAGTTAGAGCTGGTTAGCATTGGGGAGCATCAATGTCATGTGCTTGTGTGTATTCTGAGCCCAGGCCAGATGATCAGCTTCACACTATGTAATAAATGTGGATTAACAAGCAGACAAGCACGTATGAAGTTTGGGACCACACCAAGGAACCAGGCTGTTTCCTGGATCTGACAGCCTAAACAGAGGGTACCAGACCTGCCTTTTGGGCTAATCTCCTTGTTAGTGCTGCTGAAGTTGCCTTGTTATAGCGACCTATGTCAAGCTTCTCTGTGGCGGCCCCTCTGGCAGTGGAGAGAAGCTGCATCTCAGATGTTTATCCAGAGGTTCATCGTCACATTAAGACTCATCTCTACCCCCCATATGGAAACCCCCTCCAATATTCCCTCGCTCAGACCCGTATAAATCAGGATAAACATGCGAAACAAGCAACACTAAAAACGATACGGTGAGAGACAAGCTGCAATGCCTTGTGTAGCCTGAAGGGAGCACGTGCACATGACCCAAAGTAAACACCAAGAGACGAAGGGGCAGAAAATGTGGGGCTGGGTGGGGTGGGGTGGGGTTCTCTTAGGCCCGTTTTACCCCGTGACATCATTTAATTCCCATTGCACTACATTGTCACTCTGTTTTTCTCTGATGGTCCCATGAGGCAGACAGAAAGCTGCAGGAGAATTAAAGACAATGAGCATTCCATAATCCAAGGAGTAAGCAACATGAGGGGTGGCAGCATTGTCAGGAAAACACTGGGATTGTGACCAAGAGTTGCAAAGAGGGGCTGCTGGTGTACGCTTAAAACATCCTTTAGAGTCAATATCAAGAGTGTAAACTTGTGATTGTGCCTTTGTATTGAGTACTCAACAAAAGACCAGCTGTCACAACTCAAGGTGACAACACAGCCTTCTACCTGGTAGCCACCACACATCTGCTGCCTTAACCCTGGGGAACAGAAGCTCATAGACAGCACTGGTCTTTAGAGGCTCAGTAAACACCCTGACATCTACTCAAAGACACTGTGATAGCAAGAACATACAAAGGACAGGTTTTTAATGCAGTAGCCCTTTAAATGACAGCTGGTCCCTCCCGTCTAGTGGTAATGATGGTAAGCATGTGACTGGTTCTTAAGTTGTTGAAGGAATGAAGAAAGGACCACAGGAACACAACAGCTCCTCGAGGGTTTTTGAGTGCAGCTGATGTCAGTTTGTGTTTCCTGTTGATTTTGGTGCCCTAGTGAATTTTCACTAGTATACCCTGAGTATCCAGGCATCTGGCCCTGATTTCAGAGAATCAGACAACCATATACTGTATCTACTCTGTGAATGACTGCAGACACATCTGCGCAAATTGCACTGTTATGTGGTTCTGTTCTCGGAGCAGCTCTCTGCTGCTGTTGCTAGGCAACGCACAGCCATTCCTATGGAGAGAACCCCCCCCCCCCATTCCCCACCCCTTCTGGGTGATACTCAGGTACATGCAGACCAGGGGAATAGGAGCAAGGGATAGAGAGAGAGAGAGAAACACGTTACCTGACAGATAATGTTATCATAGTAAGCCAAAGCACGAACATTAGGAGGGTTGGGGGGCGTGTCACAAAGTTTCCTTACATTTGGGTGGGAGCCCTCAGCGATGGTGGACAATGAGAAATTATCATTGTGCTGCTCCGAAGCAGGACGGTACTTACTGCTGTTGGGGGAGACAAGCAAAGGAGAAGAGAGGGGAGGAGATATTTGATAGAGTGAACGAGTCATGAACGTAATGGAAGAGAGTGGGAAGAGGGGCGAATGGAATGGTAAAGAGGAAGAAGGAGAGAGAAAAGTAAGCCAAGAGGAGGTGTGTGGGTGGGAAAGGGGAATAGAGAGAAAAGCAAGAAAGAGAGGCATTAGTGTGAAAATAACCCCGACAGATAAGACAAGACTGGCAGGCAGACAGACAGAGAGACAGACAGGCAGATGGACAGAGACAGACAGGATGACAGACAGAAAAGCACACAAGCAAACAGACAGATAGACAGACAGACACAGACAGGCAGGTAGCAGGTACACAAGGGGTGTGTTGGTGACTGGATGCATGTCTGTAGGTGGCATGAAACACACGTGTGTGTGGTGTGTGAGTGTGTGTGTGTGAGCATCTGTGAGTGTGTGCATCTGTGTGTGGTGTGTTAGTGTGTGTGTCTATGTGTGTGTCTATGTGTGTCTGTGTGGTGTGTGAGTGTGTGGTCACCCACAAGGCCTGGCATCGCTCTGCTGCCTGCCTCACAAGCCACTCTCTTTCCTAAACTGTTCAGTGTAGCTCACGGATAACAGTTAAAGGCACGCACACTGTCTCACTCTCTCTGTCATTCCTTCTCTTCCTCTCTGTCCTTCTCTTTCTCTCCCTGTCTCTCACTGTCTCTTGCTCTCTCCCTCTGTCTTTCCCTCTCTCCCCTCTCTCTCACTCTTTCTGGTGCTGTGTCCCTCTATATCTCTCTCTCCTGCTCTGTCCCTCTTTCTCTCCCTCTCTGTCCCTCTCTCACTCTCTTTCACTACCTTTCGCTCTCTCTCTCTCTCTCACACACACACACACACACACACACAGACCATCTGTTTTTACTTGTCAGTGCTGTGTTCTTGTCCAAAGTGCAGCTAGGACAGGTTTCAAAGCATAATTTAGTAGGGCTGCAGTAAAACTGACTTTTTTCCTTCTGTCTCTCTTTCTCCTTTTTCCTCTTTGTCTCCACTGGCTCTCCCTTCCTCTGTAAACGGCTGGCAGTGGGACACTGATGTGTCCAACAGCCTCTGTCAGCAGAGCACACACACGCACACACACACAAATACCTTCCCCCTTACTTTGCCTGCATTTTACTCTCTAGATTTCTTGGGCTGTTTGCTTCAGTCCCGCCCCCTTCCACAACCATCTCCCCCCCCAAGCAGCACATCTGTATGTAGGTCAGCCCTTCCTTCTCCTTTTCCAGAACGTCCTACTTCCATTTGGAAAGGATGACATCAAATTACTGAGACATGGGCTTCATGGGCTCCCAGGGTTAGCATGGTTAGCATGGTACTCTCTAAGGGTCCCATAATCCAACTTCACACTGTCACCATTATCTTCAGTGAAATTCTGCATACACACAAAATGATACATGAACACACAGACAGACATGCTCACATATATCGGAAGACATGTGGGCAGACACAACACGCAAACATGTGGATACTAAAGAGAAACAGCCACAATCAGACACACTGGAAAAAACTGCTGCAGAATGACAGTCAATGCTAAAAACACAGAGAAGCAGTGTATCGCACTGATCCATTTTACCTTCCCTCCTCCTCTGATTCCTCATCATCCTTTCTCTGAAACCCTCATTCTCTCCTCTCATTCCTCATCATCCCTTCTTTGAAACCCTCATTCTCTCCTCTCATTCCTCATCATCCTTTCTCTGAAACCCTCATTCTCTCCTCTCATTCCTCATCATCCCTTCTTTGAAACCCTCCTTCTCTCCTCTCATTCCTCATCATCCCTTCTCTGAAACCCTCCTTCTCTCCTCTCATTCCTCATCATCCCTTCTCTGAAACCCTCCTTCTCTCCTCTCATTCCTCATCATCCCTTCTCTGAAACCCTCCTTCTGTCCTCTTATTCCTCACCATCCCATCTCTGGATCCTTCCTTCCGCCCTTTTCCTTTCCTCATTATCACCCCTCTACTTCTCTCTTCCCCCAGCCTGTGCCTCTTTTTCACTGACCTGCGTCTACGCAGCTTACGGTTCTCCGTCTTAAGAAGGTGCAGCTTCTTGGCAAAGCACACGGTGACCATGAAGAGAAGGAGAACCATGAACGCGGCCACTCCCACCGCCATGCACATCACCTGGAACTCCGTCACCACCGACTCACACCGCGAGCCTTTGTGCCAGATGTAGTCCTGTACACTGCACCTGGGGACAGATGTTGTGAGGAGCAAAGAATGACAAAGTGATGTAAAGGAAGTGAGGATAAGTCCTGACCCGAGATTGGGAGATCGACACAAAAGGCATGTGAGAGGGAGATAAAAAAGACCACAGCAGGCAGTGGCCATACATGCAAGATGTGGAGGAAGAGGAGGATCATGGAGCCATCATATCACGCTGAAATCTGCCTCGCTCATTCGAACCATGAGACATCACAGCTCACTGGGGTAATGTGCTGATGTCAGTCACCAGGGAGTACACTTAGGAAAAAAAACAAAATTAAAGCAGGCTTGGCAAGGCACATTCCTACCATGGAACTAAATTATTTACCACGTTATCATACATCTGTCTGGGGTGGAGAAGATCCAGAGAGTGCAGACTGCAGTTTAAGGCAGGGGCTGCGCAGACTCAAATCCAGCGAGGATCGAGGAACAAATGGAATGCCTCACTTGACTGTGGGTTCTGACTTTGACTCGAGGTTTTGACTGTGACACAGGACAAACATTGCTACCACCCCCACACTGCTGATACATACTTTCCCTTGGGGCAGACAAGTTGTGCAGAAAATGCAAGGTCCCCAAGGCAAAGTTCTGTCACAGGGGAGTGAAGAGAGTGACATCAACTGGTGTGTCCTGACATATACTGTACATCCAGAGGGCTGACAAAACCCACACACCTGAAGAAAAACATCGTAAAAGAGTTTTTAATTTACTGCCATTTCTGTCATTGGCAGCAAACATCAGTTACCATGGTGAGGCAGCTGGAAAATCCACATGTTGTGAATTTCCGTAGCTTGACTAGGCCATATGGAATCTTGGGCAGTCCGTCAGGGCCCCTTTAATACCAATGGAGACCTTCCACTGGGGGTCCCACGAGTGAGCAGCATTGCACCAATTTAGGCTGGGCTTGGAGGACTGGGTAAGGGCTGGCTTACGAACTCACACAGCCAGGTGCTACCCAAGCCAATCCCGACCAAAAGCACACAAATCAGCCTCACGCATTTGTTCTGTAGAACCCTGACTTTATTTGCTACAGTCTCATAGAACCCAATGTTCAGGTGTTACACTGTTCTGTGGAACCGGGTGTTTACGTATGCGTTCCAGTGTTACGTTGAACAGTGTTCATGTGTTAGGAGACCCAGGCTCATTGGTGTGGCAAAATTGTCCATAGTGTGATATGGTGTGTGTGACTGTGCTCTGCAATGCATCGGCAAACCATCCAGGGTGTCACCCATCTTGTGCCCTAAGCTGCCTGGGATAGGCTCGAGGCCCCCCATGACCCCATACGGGATTAATCAGTCTGATGGATGGAATATTCCATTCAAGTGTTTGGATGATACAGTGTTCTGAAAAATCTAGTGTTTTTGTATTACTGTGCACTATACAGAAACTGATGTTATTGTACCAGTGTTCTATGGACTCTACTCTGTGTTCTGTGACTGTCTTCTGTAGCTGCCAATAGTTGTTACAGCAGCAAAAACTGTTGATTTGACTGAAGCTGTGGCTTATCAAGCAGTTAATGAAGCAATTCTCTGTGAAAGCCACCAAGGCCCAAATATATCATTACAGCCGCATGAGTGTGTTCTCACCATCTTTCATTCTGACACACACACCCCCACACACCCCCTTCAGCCCATGCCGCTAGCAGAAACTTCAGTCTGGCTCCTGCATGTCTTTCAATGTTGGCAAACACAGGCAAGTCTGAGTCACTTTTATGCTGTTTCCTTAAACTTTCTCTGTTTTGCACACACTGAACTCCTTTTCTTTCCCAAAAACAGCTTGGTGTCTGTTTTTTTTCACCCCAAGCCTTCACTTCTGCAAAGCAGACAGGAGCAGATTAAGAGACAAGACCGCTGCGCTATGCTACGTAAAGGCAGCATGGTCTCAGTGGCCTGCGTTCACCTCATCCCCATATGCGACTTGAAAGCGCTATCAGTTTGTGGAAAGAAAAACAGCCAGGAATTTTAAAGACCTTTTTAGTGCAGAACTAATTCCTCAACTCTCTGTACTACACTGGTATTTCTCTGGAACTTCACAAGCTCACACACACACTCACAAGCCCACAAGCGGACACACGATTTGCCAGACAGGCAGGTGGGAGCACTGCGCTGTTCCTCAGCAGAGCCACCAGCTGTGCCTTTCTGCATGCTGATTTAAATGCTGTGCGTGTGCCTTTTCAGCTATGACAGGTACAGCCAGCAACAAGAACGACTCGCCAAAAGCAGAAAGACGGACAGAGGGTGAAAGAGAAATGAGTAACAATCAGAGCAGAAAAATGGTGCGAGAGGATGAGTGGGTGTCATGATCCTGAAATCCTGCAGTCTACCAGTACACCACCATCTTATCAGCACCACCCATCAATGACCAGAACCACACGCTCACCGTCAGTTCCTCTGCTGACCATGACACCACACAGTGATCATGCTAAGATGCTAAGACCAGTTTCTATCTGCCTGTTGTCCACTGATACATGCTTGTTGGTTCCCTGACCACCTCGGTTGCGTGCCATCGAATTTCTGTTTGCCTCTTCAAACCACCAACGCAACCCAAGACGATGACGTGAAGGTCAGTGAGCTGGTGAATCGAGGCAATCATTTGCATATGCATGCATGATGAATTAGTTATTCATTGTTTCTTTCCAGACTGAACTGGATGCTATGAGAGAAGCACTTAACAAAACTGAAATTGGTGAAAAAACGCAGATAGGGCCATTTAACAATGGGGGGGAGGCATTTTAAAGCATGTACAGGGTCTAAAACTACCATCTATCTGGCTAAAATCATGGTGCAGCCTTGCAGTCGCCACCACATGTTAAACAGACACGACTGCTTCCTCTGCGAAAAACGGCTGCACAGTAAACTGCACCCAGATCCTGCCTCTAACTGCTTCTCCGGCTTTGCCAAAGAGGTCAAGGTGGAGTTTGTCTAGCAGAGACAAGAAGACAGAATGAAGGTGAATGTCCACAGGGTCTGTAAGGCAGGCTGGGGGTTCTGTCAGTCTCTATACCAGCTCTACGTTGTCAAGCGACATTTGGATGGAGATGGTTGAACCAACACAACGGAAAAGTGAAAGTTATCTGTTTTCTGTGCTCAAATTGTGGAGGGATTGGAAGAGGTGACCAGCATGCCAGGTCACAGGGGCTAGTTTGCATCCATTCCTACAGAACCTAATGCACACTTTTTGCTGGTGTAGCAGGGAATTGCGTTTGATAACTATAACACCCATTTCTGATGTTCTTCCGTGTTTTTGGATAGGATAGATTGGAAACGTGTCCTTCTCACCTCTGCAGTGTTTTCAGTCATAATATGCTGTCCTGGTTTCAAAACTCAATTTTTTATTTGCAATGACTGCAATCTAATGTGAATCATGCTGTTGTACCTTTGTTACAGGGACACGGCCTATGGCAGTTGTCTCACCTGCAGAAAACTCCCGTCCCCTCCACGAGGTAACACTGCCCTCCATTAAAGCAATAGCTGGGGAAGAAGTCACAAAGTGACCGGCAGGTGGCGTTGTGGCGCATGTATCCGGGCCGGCAGTACGACCCGTTGATGGAGTCCACCACTCCTGGGGCTGGGGGCGGGACCTCGTCTTCATCTGGTTCTGTGGGATGCATATCGCTGGGTGCGAGGGAACCCACTGCACGGGGGTCGAAGGTCCTGGAAGGCGGGGTGCTGCTGAGACTCAGGATGTCCTGATCTTCCATGGTGGTGCTTGTACTTGAGTCTGTGGGCAAGGCGGTCTTCTCATCCAGGATGTCGCTGGGTGTGAGGTAGTCATAGGTGTCAAACGTAGCCCAGGAGGTGGGCTCACCCGCCTGCAGCTCATTGGCTGCAGGTTCAGGGATGACGGCGGTATCCAGCTGCCGGCGATGTGAGCCAGGGTCCAAGAATGCCACGGTGACCACATCAGGCTGCACGGGGGACCAGCCCAGGGGAACCGCTGTGGCAGGCTGCCGGCCCAGGCCGGGCATGGTTGGGGCGCCTGTTGTTGTTGAGGGTACAGTGGCAGTGGCGACTGCTGATGGCTGAGCTGCTAGCCAGGGCGGGTCTGTGTGCTCCCGCTGCTGGTGGTCGTCCGTGTCCTGGAAGTCCAACTGGATCTGGGTGCCGGCACCGCGGCGCGGCGTGGGCAGAAATGGTGGGACGACTCCCGCCTCCAGCACTTGGTCCATCTCTGCTGAATCCAAGCTGATGGCTCCGCCTCCCAGCATCCCGCTACCCAGCTCCCCATTCCCTTGTGACTTGCGGCCCATCTGCTGGGATTGGACGATGGGAGGAGCAGAGCCAGTGACCCCAGGGGTCATGTCCATCTGCTCTGCCTCCCCGCTGGGGGGCAAAGATGAGGAGTTCTGCTGGTTGGAAGGCTCAGTGACATTGGTCCACAAGGAGCTCCCTGTGGGCACAGAAACACAACCCAGTCAGAAGAATTGCATCACTGCCAGCATCACTCGCCATGGCAAATTAATCACTTTGCCCACATGTACAACAGTGAGGTTTAATCTAGGATGTGAATGTGCAACCATCTTCTGGCAGTCAGTCAGAAACCGTCTGTAGAACAAAGATTACCTCCCCCCCTTGCATTCAATCACCACCTGAGTTAATTTAAAAAGTACCTATAAATATAAAGGTAATTTGAGTGATAAGAATATGGTTTGACCAGCTGGCTGGCTGTCTCTCTCTGAGCAGAACTGAAATAGAACCAGAAATCCCATGAGCAGGATGTGTGTGAATGTAGTGTACACTCTTTATTTTCTAATTATAACACGAGCGCAACCTTTAAAAAAATCCTTTTAAAAAAGCCTCATACCTCGCTGAGAGGACGACATCGGCCCCTTTGAAATGACAAGTAATCACACGGTTATCTCTAAAGCCCAGGTCGTGTTTTTAAGTCCCCTTATTTCTACCCAGCTGTTAGGACATCAGTGGAACCATGCAGGCTGTCCGGTTTGCGCTCATGATCGAGACGTCAAAATGCAATACTGGAGAGGGCAGCAGAAACGTCTCTGCAGGTTAAAGGTGTGAAACATGCAGGTCAGTAGAACGATAAGGTGAAGTAAGCAGCTTTCCATTGCCTGGATTGAGCTGACCCCAGCATGTCACGGGTTGAATACAGTTAGCGCTATCCTCAGTTTTGCGCTGTGACTCTGGGTATTTTTGTGTCTTTTACTGAGCAGAGACTGTCACTGAAGAACATGGAACCAGCTTATCAGTGGAATAAAAGAAAGGCACAGTCTTGTCCCACTGCTCGATTCACCAAGGAGACCCAAACATCGCAAACATCACATTTCACTTACCACAGAGACAACCTGGACCTGGACTCACACCAGGCGGTGAAAAGATTTCTCTTATTATTCTGGGAGTTTTTGTGATGCTGCTCAACGACAAATTCCCCCCCCCCCCCCCCGGGGGGGATTAATAAAGCACTATCTACCTTACCTTACTTTTTTCAAATCTTTCCTTGTCTTATCTTACCCTACTTCACCATAGTTTATGTCACACAACCTTAACAACCTATAATCTGAAATTGCAGAAATGACAAAACAAAACGTTCACTTCAATCCATGTCTGGGGCCTTGAGATTATAATCCTCGGCGGAAATGCGTGTTACTTTAGATTCCATACCTCGATGAGCAGTGACACTCAAAGGCCGTCAGTTCACTGTGAGGGTGGCAGAACCCGCACCACTAACTGAGCAGGGATCGCAGCGTATGGAGGACAGCGTGAAAGCTGCCACAGCCCCTTACATCGGCTCCTTCGGTCGCAGCACCCGCAGCGCCCCACAATCGTGTTACCACACGCCGAAGTGTAAATTATTGCAGCTTTTTTTTCAATGGGGCTGGCAACTGATGGCAAAGTGTCTGTGTAATCTTACTATATAGTAGATGATGTACAATAAGATTAGATCAGCAGGTTAAAGCAGTGAGTTTTCATGTGTCAGTGCTGAAGTCCTAAGCATGAATGGGAAGGAGAAAAGAGGAGCTCCTCAATGATCCATCACACACACACACTCCCCATTAACCCTAATCCTAACTATGACAACCCTAACCCTTACCTAGCCCTAACATTAACTATAAGGAACCCAACAAAATACAAGATTTTGGCTCTTTTGGTTTTTTGATTGTGTTTTACAGATTTTTATAAAATTGAGTTTTCCATTGTGGGGACATGACAAATGTAAAAATGACAGGTTTTTATTGCCTCCTGTGGATATTTTGTCTCCACGATGTAATATAAACATGGTACACACACACACAAACATAAATACACGCACATCTGAACTGTTACCCAGAGATATCAAACATACAATAGGAAAGTCACCCTGAGAAATTAGAGGTTGTTCCGTGACCTGGGGAATGGTCTATCATATCTCTACCTGTGTGATCTGGCCAGTAATCAATCACGGTTTTACATTTTCCCATCCTATTAGCTGCTTCCTTGATATCCCTCCACACACATTCTTTAGCAGATATTACTTGTGGACATTCAGGTCGGATTATTTGGTTATCCTCAGAAACGCATCTCATCTAAGATGTTTAGCCAGAGTGGTAAATTTATACAGAATGCACGTTTGAACCTGTAGTGGCAAAAAGATTAAACTGGTTGTGTCTTTAATGAGGTGGATTTTCCTTTGATTTTGACTGCAATTATGGTGCAACTTAGCAAGTTGCTTACAGTGGACAAGGACACAGAAAACGTGGATGAAATGTAAGAGACCGAAATCTCTTTCGTTATGAGAAACACAAAAACCCAGATGACCTTCATCTAACAAGCATCATTTTTATTGTTAGAACTACATGCACAAATTCAGGCTTATACACAACTGCATAGATGAAATGTACACACATGAACACACACACATAACCATTACACACAAATATCAACCAACAGGTTAACCGCTCACTGCGCTTTAATAATTCCATCCACCACTTTGCATTCGGACTCATTCAGATGCTTTCTGCCTTCATTTGTACTCAACACGTTCGCTCTCTGGCAGTAAATGCTTTCATTTCACTGCTCAACAGGTGGCAGGACGGAGGCGGGAAGCGTGGCCATGGCAACGGACAGGCTCTCGCAGCATCGGTTTTGATGCAGCCTGCCTGCGTGGACACAATCAGGGTGGACTGAAATGGACCTGTCTGAGTGGGGCTGGTTCAATCCATATGGCGTGTTGGGACCAGCAGGTGGTGTGGTAGTTAAGGAACAGAACCTAAAAGGAATATATCTTTTGGAAAGGAATATCATCTCAGTTACTTTAGCTGAACATTGAGTTTTTAGGGATGACTCCAAGTAGCAGAGAAGTGGATCTTGACCCAGTTGTCCAAGGTTGGAGTCCAGCAGGTTCAAATTAGTCAGATCTGAAACACTGCAGAGATGATATACTATCCAGCTAAAGAATTACTAAAAGGCAGACATTAGAACCGGAGGCAGACAGAAGACTCACCACCCCTGACAACTACAGATGAAGTCTGCCATATGTAAGAGTATCAGTGACTGCACAAAGAGACCAGGAAAATGAGTTTAAAAGATTGCATTGAGGCTGCAGAAATGTTTAACTACTCAATATTTTACTGAGACAAATCAAACTGATCATGCAATTCCTATTGCTCTATCAGCTTCGGGGACTCATTAAACCCAACTGAATTCATAGTTCAAGAGGTACATTTTGTTGCCATTAATTCTGTTGTAACTTCTAGATTGACTCCCATCAAGTCCTTTTGTCAACGGTTCAACAGCAGAGGCCTCACTGCTGATGTGCAGTTCCAGCCCCCCTGACAAGGCCCACTTGTGGCTTGGCTCAAGGCCCACCAATTCATGCGTTTCCCGCCTGCCCCCCCTTCGCCTACTGCCTCTACGCCTCCCAGTCTAATGGATGGGTGTAAATTAAAATCAGCACTTGTTTTCAAAAACAGTTGCATGGAAAGCTGCACAGACCAATTTGTCCATAACCCTTGTGTTCCTCAGTCTTGATTCACTGTAAATGGCCAGACAAGGGTCCAAGAGCCGGCGGGTTTGATGGCAAGTTTTGGGGTCTTCAGGGGACATAATTAAACACACTTCTATATTGTCCTGCAAAGAGGACATGCACTTCTGTAGGAATGCAAAATGATTGTCCTCCCCCACACTTCAGCTTGCAATATCAGCTAAAATATTCAAGTATATTTAAATGGATAATTGTGCAAATGTTGAATCTGTAACTAGGTAAACACTTTGGATAGCCAAGGGTTTGAAGAGCCAGAGAAGAAGCCGTGGGAAGACACGACTGAAGCCACAGCTGCCTGCTCCTACACAAGATGAACAAAGCTGAGAGCCACACAGCTGCAAGGTGTCCAGCAGGTCACCATGGGGTTAGTGTGGGGCACAACATCTGGTCAAACAGCAAGGATCTTCACCAGGGGCATGTGTGAAGGCCAGGGGTGAGTCTGGTCACTGCATGTGATTTTGATCTCTTCCTTTCGATTCACACCCAAATGAGAGCAAATGATGAGTGTGTGGAAGAGTCGTAGATGAACAATCACCAAACACCAGCAGTCACACCCAGCATAGGAGTCACAGCGTTCTTCCGGTCTCCCTTCTCTTTTACTGCAACCCAACGTAGGAACCAACCTTATCCTTCATGTACCATAGACATAAGCTACACTTGGTACGTTTTGCATTCAATTCGCACAAGAGTCTAATATATTCCAGTCTAATATATTCTGTGATTTCATCACGTCCCGCTCTCCTTTTGCTGAACGGCAATGCGCAGGAAACGGTGGTACAGATAGATGAATTACAGGAACAGGTGCTGCAGGTCTGGAGTTCCCTCGGGCTTTGCTGTGGAGCCGATCAAGGAAGACCTTCGTCTACTCGAAACGTCGTATAGTCTCAAAGGGTACTACAATTGATGAAATGCTATTCCTCTCACCCACCGGACCTGATACTGTTATTTATTATAGGACGTGGATATAGCTCAGTAATACTGGCGTTTGCTGTCATAAAGAATCGCAACATGACAGACAGCTGAGAAACAGCAGTCACTCCACCAACATTTAGCTGAGCCAACCAAAGGAATAACTGACTGAGAGACACCAGCCATAGCAATAAGAAAATCCATATAAAATATGTCGGTCATCCCATGGACATCGAAGAGCATCTACACCCAACAAGACGCGCACCTGCTGTACGGAGGTGCAGGTAAAACAGACACACCTCGGTTTCATGTAAACAGGAAATTCACTCTCCTGACATCCACGGGCGCCTATGCGGGCGAAGCATGAATTATTCAGATCAGGATCGCGACCCTAATCCCGCTTTTGTGAGAACCCGTCATTCCTCTAGGGAGCACGGCTGCTCCAGGGAGCCGAGCTTTGTGCTTCGCCTTTCTGCCTTCCTCTGTCGGAATGTGTCCGGCCCTTGAAAATCGCCACCGTGCCAGCCCGAGGAAATTATAGCCGTCGCCTTATGGGACAAAAGTGACGATTTAAGGCAAGTTTTTAAGACGCTATTCAACCATGGTAACTGATAATCGAATAGGACTTTGGTTTTTTTTTTTTTTGTCTGCGGGGACAAAATAACATTTTAAAAGCTGCCCCCGAAATAGGCGATTCACACAAAGGTGTCGTTCGTAGGGTAATATTTAAATGCTCGCACCTCCCTAAATCTGCAGCCATCTAAACGCGTTTCCATGAGTCCCCATCCCGCCTGTGGGGTCGCTCGGTGTGGGCGGTAAATGAGGCGCATTTTTCCTTACCATGTGCACCGAAAGCCGTCAAGTGCAGAACCAAGAGGGCTGACAGCACCAGCAAGCCGCGGCAGCCGGAGAAGAGCCGTGTCTGCTGGCCATCCATGCTTGACTTCATCGGTGTATCAAAAAAAAAAAAAATACTGGAAAGTAGGGGAAAAAATCTTTTTAGAATGAAAATGGAGGATTCTTAAAATTAAGGTTAACAGACTTTTTCGCGTTTGCTCCTGGTTAAAGATTTTCCATGGTTACTCCGCGATGAGGTGTTTGTTACTGTTTATTTACTCCGTTTTTTTAATTATTATTATTTTTTAAATATGTGGCTTCCTACGGTCCCATTGCTGCTGCCAGACGGTTCGTCAAGGTGCTCAGATTAGAGAAGCTGCCCCCCCACCCCAGCTATGATGCGATCTGCTCAGTTCCCACAGTCCAAGGAAAGAAAATGAATTCTGCTTCCCACCGTCTCTCTCACCCCCACCCCTCTATCCCCACCCAGGTTTTTTTTTTTTTTTTTTTCCTTTCAATAAATTGCTATTCATCAGACTCCATCGTTTCTTGTGCGCACCCTCCGATGTCTTTTAACGCATTAATGTGGGTAGATGGTCCGGGCAGAAGAGGAATTTAACGAGCGATCTGGATGCAAGGTTGTCATGGTGGTCTTATAACGCTGATCTGGAAAACGCGACGTGTTGAGAAGATGGTCTGTTAACGCATTTCTGAGGGGAAATGTGTTATAGGTGGTCTTCAGCAATGCGCGACTCTGGAGTTGAAAAACGAGACTCTATGACGGGCAGACATCTATCACACGCATTCAGAGGAAACAGTTTTCCGCTGAAACCGGTGACAGCTCTGAAGTAAAATATGAAAGGACTAACACCACCATAACACTTAATACATTTCTCAAATCACCATTTTTACAAACTGGGTAAATCAACGGATTTGTCGGATATGGGGGGTGGCAAGGATGGGGGCTGTTGCTTCATCGCATCCAGCCAGTAGCGTGAGTTGCAGGAGGTAAGTAGGTCTGTCGACGATTTAGAAAAGACCGACAAACTAACAATAAGAAAAAGCAATGACAGCGGATCTTTTGAAAGACACCCCTCCCCTCCCCCCGGGATGTGGAGATGAATACACAAGTGGGCTAAGGGGTTCAATGCCCACGTTTCTTATAGCTAAGAACATATGAAAGAGAGAAAACGATTCTTCAATGGGTAGCACACCATGGCTAAGAGGTTTGGGGGGAAAAAATCCTTTGATGCACAACGGCTCAACCACACATGCAACCTGATTCACCAGATTATAAACCATATGGGATCATAAACAGGGAGCACAAACCTCCACATTGAGAAGTCATTAGGGTGGACTCTAACCCTCTCACTGAGGAGTCAGTATAGCAGACACTGATCCTTCCAAAACACTGACGAGTCAGGATGGTGGACACTAACCCCCACCCTGTGGAGTCAGTATGAAAGATATTGCCATAGCAACTGGCGGGAGCCTCTTCAGCATCAAGCGTCGAAATCCCACTCCCCTCCACACCAAATGTCAACAGTATTATTTCAGTATTCTTCAGAACATTCAACAGTATATATCAAACACACCTAAACAGGGAATCAAAGTTGAGATGTTATTGGACGTTATTTCGTACCAGGTGTTAAATTCTTATCTACCTTCTTGGTGACCACCTGAAAGTCTGCATCAAGTGAACAGCACAGATCATACATTCCCTATTGTTAAGTTTTGGATCTACCATATTTTGGACAGAATGTTGTTAAACGGTACTATAGGTAGGTAAGGTTGTTTCCATCTAAGCAGACAAGCTGATGACATCAGCCTCATCCTGCAGTGACATTGTAGAGCTGATTACAAGCACAACTCTGCTTCAATAAAAATATCTGCTATGGTTAATACCCAGTGTCCATAGGTTTTTTTTTATTATGGGGGAATTTTAATGCTTTGCTATGAAGTAACACCACATACTATAATAATGTTAGCTCAAAGTGCACATGGGACAGGCTTCAGTCTGTCTGTTACATGTCTGTTAAGTCAACCATTAAGACCACAGATGTGTACTGACATTGCCATTCCCCTCTCCCCATGTAGGTCTCCTTCAAGGCCTAAGAAATGATGTTCCTTAGTTTCTGCCTTGCCTCCTGTTTTCTGCCCCTAGCCCTAGCCTGTTACCAGTTCTGAGCCCACCCACACAAAGTGAGAGAAGACAGACCTTGAGAGCTTCCTACATGCATTCAGAGTACAAACGGGGCAAGTGAATGGCGTGCAGGGACATTTGTTTTGAAAGGAAAAGAGATAGGAATCGGGAAACAGAGCCATCTAGTGGCGCTATATAGAAGTTTACTTTCTTCTCAGGAAGGCCAAGCGCTTGTCTCATAGGGACGTGAGCAAGGGTTACTGGTGGGATGACCTGCCAGTGCTTCACTGTCATTTATCCAACATCTGTCTGGCATTTATACATCCTTCCTTAAGTTCTATAACTGCTTTTTCGTTTCTCATCAATCCGCTGATCGATATTGGGGAGGTAAAAGTTCTGCGTTCTCTATAAAAAGGTGCCACACCCCTTATATTCTTTAATTCTGGTTCTCTTTGTCTCTCTGGTTGCTCCTTTCTGGCACACCGTGCCTCTCTCGCATAACAGTTAAGGTGTTACTTAAGGATACACGAGACAAAAGAAATAGATGTGCTATTTCCGTCAAATTAATGTGTAAATATGAAGTTTCATGGCATGACAGGAAGAGGCAGTAATAAATGTCAGTTTAGCAAATGTGAATGAGGGTAGCTCAGTGGGTAGCACTGTTGTCTTGTTGAGAACTTGAATCCCACCTCTGCTCTTGTGTGTAGTTTTCATGCTCTGTCCGTATTGAGTGGGTTTCATTCTAGAGTCTAAAAACATGCAGTTAGGCTACCTGGGGTCTCTAAACTGCACATGTTGCATGATTGTGTATGACTGGCACCCCTTACAGGGTACATCCCAGCCATATCCCCTGTGACCCTGACCAGAATAAGTGGTTAGAAGATGGAAAAAGTTAAAAGAACACACCAAGCAGAACTTTCTTGCCTGAGTGGTCTTAATAAACCTGCCAATTATTTCACTTTGGCAGGTGAACAACACAGAGATTAGCCCACCCCCTTGCAGGGCAGTGACGTCCCAAGGGGAATGAGGTCAGAAAACCAAGCATGAACCGTTACACAAAAAAGTAGACATCACACAGATCATCCAAGTTGAGCCAAGAGAAACAGGAGAGACCTTTTCCCCTAGTCGTTCAGCAGAGGTAAATCAAAAATAATGTAGTTCTGGACAAAATTATACAAAAGGGTAAGCATATACAAGTGATAGGATGTTATGTGCTGCAAATCATCGTCATGGCAGTCATAACAGGCTGATTAGTGCAAGCCAATTAGCTGAAGTACATGCCGAACTTCAGTTATTCTGCAAGTCTGCTTGCACTGGCTTTTACTTTTTCAGCGACATCAAATTAACAACAAGGAATAGTTTAAACCTGACAGAGACTGAGACTTATTAGCATATTTTTGAGAATATTCAGGATACCAAGACAAATGATGTGAAACTAGGTGTCTCTGTGTTCGGTTATATTATTCATGTTATATTAGCAAAGGAGAGCAAAACCTTGAATCTGCTGTTAATTTAGGCAGCATTGCCCAACAGCTCAGTCCTTGTGTTTGACGTGGCACACGTTTTTCCTGCTCTTTATTCCAGGACCATTAGCATATTTAGCATCATTAGTGTTCTGCTGTCTTTTCAGGCCTCAGGCTAGAGCTGACTGGACAACCAGCTGGTCATCGTATATCAAATGGTGTATGCACAGGCACCCTCACAACTTAGGGCATGGGTTTGTTTGATGTTCTACTGAAGCTAATAAAGGGATGATTGTGATCTAGAAGGAGCGCACACACACACACACACACACACACACACACACACACACACACAAAATGCCTCCCCAAATTTAGACTAAAAGGATTGTGGTCTCCTAATGCACGCTCCTTATATTGTTAACATGGTCTCAGACTTTACACAAAGGGACAAGCAACTGCCTCTTGAGATGGGGTAGCAAATCTAGACCTAACAAGCCACATGCTGTATGGCCTTCCAACAATATGTAGTTTGACTGAATCACAGCAACTCACAAAGTGAATTTATCTGAGAACCATCATTTTTAAAATTACTTAGTCGCTCTTTTGTCTCGAGAACATATACATATACTGTTGTCTACTACCTCAATGGCTGAGACTGGACTTTGAAAATGATTAAGGATTTCTGGGAAAAGTTCTCAGCTTTGAATACTGACACTGGCATTCAGTCATGCAGCCCTCTCTAACATTAGGCCTAGGCAATAAAGAGCAAAATAGTGAAACATGTGACCTGGCTGTGGATAGGCTTGGACCTACGTTCCAATGCCTGGCCTGACTTTGATGGGAGGGGGGACCTGCCTCAGGGAATTTTGGATAGGCTGGACTTACCTTCCAGTGTCTAGCCTGATATGGGTGGGAGGGAGTTCAGGGCTTAATTGGAAAATAGCATCACAGTCCAAGTTCTGCTCCAGTTTGCTGGACTAGCGCATAGGCTTCTGAGAGGGACAATACAGCCAACCATGAATAAACCTAACCTTCCCACCCCCACTGCTTTCATGCAGCAGAACAAGACATCATTGATGCCTGGCCAGCCCCCCTGGCCTCTCGTATGCCGCTTGGATACCCCTGTTCACAAGCACACTGTCGTGGGCTTGTTGTGAGGGTATGAGCATCAGAGTAGGCTCTTCCGGACACTGGGTATGGGAATGCTCTTCTAACAGTCAACGGCACACACAGAGAAGCCTAAATAGATTCATTTATGGAAATAATTCCTTTACTGAAGCACTCAAATGCCCAATGAGAGCAGCTCATTTGTGAGTGTGACCTGTTATGAATCATGATGCTTTTAGATCAGGTCACGTATACTATGTACTTCCAGTACAATGCTCATGTGCTTCTGGAACACAATTGCCAGCAACTTCTCAACTTTACTCTGAATTACCAGAGGGAACAAAGCCAAGCCTCAAAGAGGACTGAACAATCAAGAGATGGCACACTCCTACTAGAATAAGAAACAAGGAGGGTAACATGCGAGAAAAGAATTAGGTAATGTGTCAGGAATAAGAACCTTCAGCTATCGTCACAGAAACACCCCTAGACAGAGCTGACTCCTGCAACACCAGAAGACATCAGCATCTGTTCTTCTACCTCTCCTGTCCCTTATGCCTCAGAGGACACCACATGGGAGATCTCAGGCCCCACTACCTCCACGGATTGCATCACTGCAGAGTATAGAACCAGGGAAGCTCCCCAAAGGCAAGGTAGTGGACCCTGATTGGATTTGCCAAAGGGTACCTAATACATATGCCAGCCAGATGTGTGGGATTTTACAACACATGTTCACTCTTTCTTTGAGCTTATAGAAGGTGCCACAGCTGGGTTGTGTCCAGGAAAGGACCATCCAGCATTAATACCACATATGGGTAGAGCCTTCAAAAGATCGTACCTTAGACTTTTAGTCAAGGACCAATTTCATCCTCAGCAATTTACCTACCAGACACACATGGGAATCGATGATGCACTAATCTACATACCCACCAGGGGGTTTTCCCCCACTTAGCAAGCAGAATGGCAGAATCCCAGAACGTGATCCTGACCAATGCTTTCAATACCTGTAGGATCTCTGACTGGGGAATATGCCCATTATTCCTACAGGAGAATTATACTGGACCCGTAAGTCAGGAGCCCATTAAGACCAGTCACCCTCCAAAAAGAAGTGTTGTCTAATTGAATGGACAGCACAGATGCTCCATACAAGGTTAGAGGCAGCTAATCTGCTTGAGAAGGCTAAGAACTTTGATGTGGCAGGGTTCTTCTAGGCCTAATACACCTGAAATTAAACATTCCCTACACTACATTTAATGTTCAAGGACAGGCTGACTAGGCCAGACAGAGCCTTTAAGCAGAGAAGCTAAGGAGCCTGCAGAGGAGAAAAGAATGGACAAAATACCTTAATAGAAAATCACTTTTATTTGACACTGTTTAGGCCTCAGTACCAAGTTACCAAAACTACAAACTTCAAGAGGAAAAAAAAACCTTAGCAAGATTTAAAAAAAAAAAAAAAAGATAAAAGATTTACAGGGCAGATCAGTGGTTCCCATCCCATGATAAAACAAAAGCAATCAAGCAAAGAGACACGTGGTGGTTTGTATGTGTGGGACAAGGGTGTGCGCTACAGTTTCAGACTTGCCCCCAACCACACCAGTATAAAGCAGGAAGACTACAGATGTGGGGGGCATTTGAGGTACAGTATCAAATATACAGGAATGGGGGAGGGAAAACCAGTAGAAGAGAGGCTGATACAAGTAATCCTACACTTCACATTGGGGGGGAAGGGGCAAATAAATGCAGACACCATATCAGGGATCGAACACCTGGCCCTGGAAAAAATCAAAGGTCCGCAAGGATCCTCACAGTGACACAGTGATGAGGACAGTTGAGTAAGAGTGGGAAAACAGACCAATCCCCTCTTGTTTGGGAGGACATGTCCTACCTCTACAGCAGAGGACACACGTGCACACAGCATGGCGGGTACACACAGGAAACTGGTGTCCACAGCACCTGTACAGTATGACTGGAGGAAAGAAAAGGGGCGGGCAAAGAGCGGACTGAGCTAGCCAAAGCAGCACTCCCTAGCACTTTCCTCCGGTAGCTTATGTGACCGAGGTGGTCTTCACCAAGCAGGAAATGACACACAAATTCTCACATTTCAGGGAACAGAACACAAGTCATCTCTGACAGTCCTACTGTCAGCTGTGCTCTGTACCGCCCCCTGCCCGTCCACTTGGACCACAGGAGAACAGCCAGTGTCAGCACTAAATGGGATGAGGCCCCTAAATGGCACTTCAGGGCACCGTTTCCTGCAGCAGCTCCATGCTTGGTTCGCATCCATATGCTGTGGGTTTCAGGTGTGGGGATTAGTGGACAAGGGACAGCACAAGCCCACACACAGGGCACTGAATGTCAGGCACTGGAGGGAAAGTGGGTATAGAAGACCATCTTAACGGCTCCTTCGGGTTAAGTACGGGTATAAGGATGTTTTCAAGAGGGATGTGAGGTTTACTGGTCAGTCATGCGAGACACGGAGCCCACTGGTGGTCCGACAGGAACTGGGGGCATCCCATCTGGCTGAGAGGGGGGCGGGGCTGGGTCTGAAGGTTAAAAAAAAGCCAACTGAGACCAGACAAGACTGCAGACCAATCACATTACAGCACACTGCTTGGGGAGAGGCAGTAGTGAGTCATTAAGGATTAGTGTGTATGAAGCAGTAGCTGACTAACCTGGGTGGTACACCTTGCTATTAAATTCCCCCAGTCAGACTGCATTTAGGCTTATTTCACCTGGGTATGTTTGCGCAATTTAATAGCTTAATGAAACACCATGATATGTTTACTGTAAAAGGCAACAGCAACTGTCAATAATGTCAAACCAGCAGCCATAAAGCTATTGCACTAAGTCACACAGAGAGGAGACTCACACATGCCATTGGGGGCCACTGGGTGCCTTGGTACCATCATGGGGGGCATTCCAGGCTGGGGTGGACCTCCAGGGGGAACCCCGGGCATCATGCGACCTGGCATGGCTTGACCAGGCCCTCCCATGGGACCTACAAGTGACAGTGGATGAGGAACGGAGCAATTAAATCTGGGGGCATGCCAGCCACCACGCTTTGACCACAATGGACTGCTAGGACCCAAATAGACAAGGCCCAAAGGTCACATCCCTCTCTTGACCTCACCTAAAGGCAGAATCTTGGCGGCTTACCTATCACGGAGGCGGGTTGGGCATCTACATAGAAGGGCCTTACCTGTCTGCATGGGATGGTGTGGGCCAAGAGGATGATGCATGGAGGGGTATCCAGGAGCTGGGTGCCCATGCATGCCTGGTGGAGGCCCAGAGGGGACGGGAGGGCCTGGAGGACAGCCGGGGTTGAGGGCGGCCGCCTGCTGCTGCTCCATCTGCTGGCGAGCCTTCATCTCTGCATACCTCAGCTGCTCCATGTGGAAGGCTTGTCGCTCCGTCAGCAGCTGCTGTCTCTGCAGCTCCAGCTGTGGTGGGTGGTTTAGGGTGGTTAGGCTAGAAGACGAGGACCTGGTGCCCCTTTCAGCCACATGGCAACCAAACAGAGAGCATCAACGGACCGAGCTCCTCGGCAGGCTGAAGACGATACCCAGGGTACAGGTCACACAAGTACAGCTCGCGCCACAGCAGCCAGCTGGTAGAAACACTGCCCATCTGGCGGAGTTCGCATACGCACCGCCTCCTTCTCTCTGTCCATGATGGTCTCCAGCTCCTCAAAGTGTCTCAACTTGATCTCTAGTTTCTTCATCTGCGTCTCCACCAGTAGGGCCACCAAAGATTTGATCTTACGCTCCTCCACAGCTGCCAAATGCTACGATGAAGAGGAGACAGAGCAGGTGAATAATGTAAATTCACGGCTGTGCTTCACCTTTCAGGGTGTGGGTTCAGTCTCGTTCCTTTACAACATGACAGGCTTGGTCAACGGTATCACTGGTTTGAATACTACAACAGGACTGATGTGCTAACAGGCTAACGACCTAACATGCTGGTGTGAGAGGCAGAAGGCAGAGTGCCCACCTTGGCTTTAGTCGCCGCAGAGGCCAGAGCAGCAGCCGCTGCCGTGGCGATGTTCCCCTCCCCAACATCGTGCAGCAGCTTCTTCTGGCTCTCCTCAGCCTCCGTGTCCTTGGGGCCTTCAGAAGTATCCATGGCATCGTCCTTGTCTTTGTCTGAAATGCCAAATCACACACAAAGTCAAACCTTCAAATCTCAGTGGTATAAAAGCTGACAACCTTAAACCTACAATCTTGCCTCAGTCCTTACTTAGCAGCTTAGCAAAACTGAGCTGTTACCTGAAGCCTTGCCTTCCTCTGCTCTCTCGCTCTCTCCCTCCTCTCCTTCACTTTCTTCCTCTCTGTCAGCTGGGGGCTCAGGTGCTTCGCTCTTCATCCGTTCCCCATCCGCGGAGTCGCTTGATTTCTCTGCCTCAGCCTGGTGCAAGGCAGATATCTCAGTTACTGTGGGCTGGCTGGGGGTAGGGTAGGGTACACAGAAGCAGGACTCGGACCTTGTCTGCCTGCTGGGACTCAGAGTCTGTGTCCATCTTCTCAGGATCTGACGATTCTTCATAGAGGGGAGGAAAACAATAGAATTAATCCCTTGATAAGAATAGTAAGAGGGATTGCACCTGCTGATGTGCACATGACTGAAATGATCAGCTGAGACTGGAGGACCACAGCACAAGACCCAAGGAATTTATTCCTTGAGGCCAGGGGCCCTGTGCCCTGGATATGGCGGAACGTTTAAGAACCACCTGTGACAACAGTTTCAGTGGAGGGCCAGAGACATCTCTTATGAGAGAGAGACAGTGTAGTAAAGAGACTGTTTAGGCAACACCCAGGGGAGCCATCTGGGAACAAGCCAGAGCCCAAGTCCAAGTCCCCAAGCAGCAGGTGTATAAGGCAAGTACCAGTGATTAAGTGACAGATTCAAAGCCACTGCAAATTAAAACCTGAAGCACATGAACTGGGCGAAATTCTTTGGTGTCAGTTAAGCAACAGACTGGCTGCGTGCAGGATTTTAAAAACTGTCAGAGGTTGAAATTGACCCAAAAACGTCCTCTGGTGGAGGCCCAGTGGATCTGGGTTACCTGTCTTCTCAGGCTCATCCGGCGCCGTGCCAGCAATACCGCTGCTCTCCAGGCCAAAGGCAGGGTCTAGCTTGCCGGTGCTGCGAGCCGCCTCACGCACTTTCTTCACGTGTGCCTCCACCAGTTCTGTCGGCACCTCTTCCCGCACACGGGAGAACTCCTCTGGGAAGGGGGGAGTTTATGGGTACATGACACAAATCAGAACACGTAAACAAAAGACATGCAAGACGAGTCATTTTACCAAAAGATTGTGCGGCCAGCTAGGGCACAAGAGTGTTCAGAAGTTGCACACCGCATTCCTCACCCAGGGCAGCCTTGGCCGCGGCAGCAGCCACACGGGGGTCCACCACGGACGCCAGGAAGGCCACGGTGCTCATGACGGGGTTCCCCGACTGGCTGAAGGGCACGGGCTGGTAGGCCAGTGGGCCGAGCGAGGAGTCTGAGTTCTCCAGGTACGGGTCCTCGATGGGCAGCCGCAGGAAGTGCAGGATGCATTCGTCCTGAGTGCGGCTTCCCACGTGCTCGGATACCTTGTTCCAGTCGTCCTTGTACATCTCCAGGCCCTGTAAGGAAGATGGTTTTACCAACAACAGCACAGGAAGTCTCAAATTTTTTACATCTCTTCTTGAGCAATACATTACGATCGAGAGAAACAATTCTTAATTACACTAAGGAACCAAATTACTATGGGAACCTAATGCAGCAAAACCTGCCTAAAAATTACAGTTACAATTACACTCTTCCCTCCGGTGTTGAGGGGAATAAACAGATCCAAGCACAGCCATGAGAAGAGGACTGAGATGTGGCCAGCTGGGTTAATGAGATGAGTCTTCACTCACCTCCAGCAGCAGGAGAGTTTCCTGTTCAGTCCACTCTCTGCCAGCACTGGCCCCTTTACTCTAAGTAGCAGAGAGAGACAGATAGGGTGGGGGGAGAAAGATCCCTTTAATACGCTCACTGCCAACAGCAAAAACTTTTGACGTATTAAGGTTTACCAATTTGTAAAACTATATCCTTAAACTGCAGTCTTATAACCCTTAGTCAGGCCACTGGCCAGTCACACGCAGCAGTCTTACAGACCGAGTGCACCAGAGGTCCAGCGCACTCGGGCCTACCTTGGGGTTCTTTTTGGAATAAACGTCTGTGCGAAGGCCAAAGTTCTGCAGATCTACGGGCTTGTCTTTGCTCTTCTCGGGAAAATTCAGCATCTGCTGAGAAGTCGGTACCTGAGAGGCAGGGGGATGGTGTTACAAAACGGGACCACCGAACAGTCAAACAGGGCCAGCCAGGATCCAGGGCTGTACCTGAGGGGGGCGGTGGTGCAGTGGCATCAGGCCTGAGGGGGTGTCTGCCAGCACGTTAAAGTGGGGGGTGGGTGGGGGTCCCATGGGCAGAGGGCGACTGTCAGCATCCACCTGGTAGTTAATCAGCCCCCACTGCTCCAGGAAGGCGTGCACCCTGTGACAGGAGACACAGGAGTAGAGCACAGGAATGAGGCAGGTATGAGTGGTTATACTAATCCTGTACAGAGAGTTTGACACCTACATTCCTAAACCCGG